>JADDOH010014524.1:0-24598 GCA_016648135.1 Agrypnia vestita | reverse complement strand
TTTTCATTAATTCCTCCCGCAGCCACGACACGTGACAATATATTATAAAATACATAGATTACTGGCGCGACCAAAAAAATAGATACATATTATAAAGAATATAACAAAAAGAATTCTAAAATCAATCAAAACAATGAAATAAAGATATATGAAATATAGAAAACAAATGAAAGAAATAAAATAATGATGAAAAATCTCCCAAACAGCAATTTACAAGCAAAAACAGACAGATGTATAAACGAGTGGGTATTCTCGCTGGTTAATGAAAGGGCCGAGTTGAACCTCGGACCGCGGGATTAAGCGTGACGCCGGCTGCGCGCACTAATTGAGTGTTGTGCAAACACTGCCCGGCCGCTGATTGGGCCGCGGCCGCCGATCAATTGACGCCAATGAAACTGGCGCGCGACGGTTATTTTGATTTTTGACGAGACTTTGTTCTCTGGTTTCAAGAGATTTGTCGGTTGAAGTCGGGTTGCATCGCGGTGAATTTAAATCCTTGAAATTTTAATGCCTTCTTTTTGTCTAACTTCCCATAGTGTACATATATTATACCTAGCAGCAAAACCTTTACAGGTGGATTCCTGCCTTGATTATGAGTCGAAAATGTTCAAGCAACCTTGATCTGATATATCAATAGTTACGAAGATAATGCAATATCAGAGTTTGCATTTTTTAAAAATATTTCTGACTTATTTTTTACAAAATATGATAAGAGAAGATATGAGAAAAAAATACGAATTTGGCTGACTTTGCCAGATAAGTATTTCTCATTTCATTTAAGAAAGACAATCGAATTAGTATGTGTAAGCCGTGAGCTCGAGGCACATTGTTTCGTTGTGTTGGTGTTTATACCCGTAAACACCAACACAACAAACAATGTGCCTCGTACGCACGGCTTACACATACTAATTCGATTGTCTTTCTTAAATGAAAATAACTCTAATTTTCCTTTTGCATTTCTAGAGACTTCACCCACGATTATCCTCGACATCTTATACCTATAAAACTCAATGTCTGTCTGTCTGTTCTTTATACAAATCTACACCGTTTGTCCGATTCAAATTTTTCGTACTTAACTTTAGGACCCGGCGGGTAACATAGGCGATATTTCCCCCCTATTCTTTTACCCCTTCCCCTCCCCCTGATATATTTTCGATGCAAATCTGTACTGTTCGACCGTTCGGACTCAAAATTTAAAAAATTATCCTTTAGGATTCGGCTGGTAACGTAGGCGACATTTCCCCTCTCTTTTTTTACCCCTTCTCCCCCTGATATATTTTCGTTGCAAATCTGTACCGTTCGAATCTAACCTTTGTTTTCCCCCATAAATTTATTTTCAACTTAATCCTTAACCCGTGCAACGCCGGATACGAACTAGTAGGAGATAATACTCGCTATTATTAAGTTGCACAACTCTGAGGTTACTGAACTATTTCTTAATCCGTTTTGATATGGTTGTCATGCACCATTAAGCTATATCATAGTATATAATATTTATCGATTGCAGACGATCTATGATTATTTTTTTTAATAACGACCTTATTATATAAAGATAGTTGACAGATTTGATTGACGACTGACCCGATAGCATTTTCTTTTAAATATACAGATAATCATTTGGAAACCGACAGTTCTTTTTCAGCTGAGTAAACAGAGATAGTATGCCACATATTTATATTCTGACTGCATTAAAAAACAACTTTATTTATTGAAGTTACGTTCTTTCTCGGCAAAAAATGCTGAAAAATTTTTTTGGGCGTCTACAGGGCTACCGACCTGTCAAAGGCTGGCTTATGTGATCAATTTCATATGTAACGTTCACCAATTTCATCCGTGACCGACCATTTTTTTTTGGAAATTTGGAAAGTTGTGTGATCGGTCATGGATGTAATTGACATTATTTAATAAAAAATATTTATTAAATAAAAAATATTTAATAAAAAATATTTATTAAATAATGGCACGTGTCGTGGCTAGGATGGAATGCATGTAAATGTAAAATACTGGAAATTAATTAGCGATTCATTAACTAATGATTAACTAATAATTCAATGTACAGTCACTTAAAACCGATTAAAGTTAAGGCTATTCTTTTAATTACACTATTTCGCAATATATCACTCGTAAATAAACACTTTATTATCGCTGTGTAACATGTATTTAACATTCACTAGAACATTCCATCCGCGCGTAGTATTCATCGCATTTATTTATTTACTTCACTCGATATCTGTCGCTTCGCAATTCACTACCGGTCACCCTGGGCGTGTGGTAACTGTCGAACGCGACAACTCTTGCGTCGCGGCCTGGTTCCTTATTTGTACCCGAAAATGCTGGTATTTTCGCACTTTCTAGATTATTCTAGTGTTTAGGAGAAGGTTCTCGTTGCTTCTCGGTTGTACCAGGCGTTTCTAGACGTTTGTAGACGCTTCCTGAAGGTTGTACCTGCCCTAGATTGCTATAGCCCGTTCTCGATTTTTAGATAGCGTTGTGACATATTACAAGGAATTCGGACAGTGTGCGATTTTGCTTGCCATTCCGTCACAATAATAATAAAAAATATTATTTATAAATATTATTATTATTAGTGATGCAACGAATACGAAAATGGATATTCGTATTCGCCGTATATCATCACGAATATTAAAAACAAACTATAACTGAACGCAACGCAAATTACGGTTTGGCTGTGCATCGTGTATCCCACGCACTCTATTATCGGGGATATCCCTAACATTGAATGAATGGATTTGTTGAGTTTTCAAGTTGTCAATTGTTACTTGTTTCAGAGCATAACATGAGTTCTTTCATCTAGTTTCATTGGGTTATTAATAATTAATAAGGTTAGGTGCTCACTTCATGTAGTTTTTGTTTTGTAATACGTATTGTTCGTTCCATTTTATTTCCGTTGTGTGTAAAAGTGTTAACTATTATAAAATAATTTAAAATTAAATCTAATAACATGACCTCTCGTAAGCGTGAAAAAAGTGATATTTATTTTCGGCCGCTAACGTACGTCTCGAAACCGGTAGACCTTAAATCTGGTTTTAGTTTATACCTATTTAACTAACACTCTGGTTCTAAATAAATTATTAAAAGCGAGCTATCATTCATTGAATTCAATTCAAGATTTCATGGAATCGTCTAACGCCTGAGAAGTTAGACATGTTGTGCTTTTTGAACAAAACTTAGCCGGTGGTGAATTTTAATTAGTAAATCTCTTGGTAAAAAAAGAACAGTGGTGTGTTATTTATTACCTTGTTGAATTATTCGTATTTGTATTCACCGAATAGTTGGTTTGATATTTGTATTCGTATTCGCCGAATAGTAGGTTTGATATTCGTATTTGTATTCGTGAAAGTAGTATTCGTTGCATCACTACTCTAGATAACCAAACTTCTTTTTCCAAATTCTTGAAAAAATGAGAAACCCGAGGGTCTATGAAAATTTCATTTTCGTGTACAAACATCAAAATTTGGATACATAAAAAATAAATTTTCGTGCAATTTTATTCTTATTTGTAATTATGTTTATCACTTCTTTTTTTAGGTTAGTTGTCTACATCTATGTACGTCTCAGTATGTTTGTAACTTCTTTTTTGTATCTATGAATATTCGGTTGTTTTGTTTGTTGCGGTAAGTCGTTGTATAGTTTCGTTGTAGTCGTAATTCAATAATAATAATGATTATTGAATTATTTTAAAATAATCGTTCCTCATTGTCATGTGATCTCGAATTTCAGAATTGATAATTGCTAATATGTTTACACATCAATCTCAGTGAGTCCCAGCAAATGCACATATATTTTTAAATAAATGTATATTCAGTAATGCATATATGGGTACGAATCAATTCTGAAATGTGACTAAAACGACAGCGTAATTGGTTTTCATTAGGGATGCACTTTTGCCGATACCGATATTTATAAAAAAGTATTGACGATACCGATTCCGATACCGATACCTATGCAGATAGTGATGATTTCAAAAGGTGTAAAAAGTTGTGGGTTTAGATTAGAAACAGACGAAATAACTTGTATAATATTAATAATAAACAAGGATTAAAATTAAATACAATCACAAAATATTAAACGACAAAATGCCAAAATATTTTTTAATATAACACAGAGATACATAGACATAATACAAGAAATGCAAATAAAATAAGTATTCCAAATAGAAAAAAAGACAAACAACAAAACTGTATTTATTACAAGGGAATAAAGCCTGCCAGAAGGTGTGAGGAAGCTGAGCAGAATCTTCAAACAAGAATGTAAACGGCACATAACAATAGAAAATGTATGAAGAGAAATATTATTTAATAAGTGTACATATATATAATGTTTTTAATATTGGCTAATGGTAAACAATGTATCATTAACTAAATAAAGATATATAAATAAATAAATATTTATTTCGAATGTTTACTTTGTAATGAAACTTTATAAATTGTAATTTAACAGAACATCACTTTCAGATTATTATATGAGTAGCTTGTTGGTGTAGTGGTCATGACGCTCGCCTAGTGATCGGTGGTTCGAGCCCCAATCCAGGACACCAGCAATTTAGTCCTATTTTCATATAGGCTTTTGGCGTAATTTGAGAATAGTAAAAGAATATTGATGCGACATGTATTCCGTGTTCGGAATGAAATTGTAAAACGCGAAGATTCTCCGAGCGTAGATGAATTGTGCCGCGTTTTGAGAACGAGAATGAACGAATTAAGCGCAAAGATGGCACGTTTACACATGGATTATCTACGAGTATAATGCGAAATTCAAAATGTATCCGTGTATCGGCAAATTAATATCGCCGATTCCGATATATCGGAAAACCCACGATATCGCCGATATATCGGTTTCGGATGCATCCCTAGTTTTCTTTTAGGTCCGGCTCCTTCGTGCGTGACAGACATCCGTTCCAGGAACGTTTTAAACCTGTCACTGTTTGATCAATAGTTTAGCATTCCTGACGAATCGTCCGATAACACGAGACCCGACCACGTAAGATCTGTCGCTGCGCTTGCGTAACCAAATTTTTCTCTTTTTCTCTTCTTTTTCTCCGTCTTTCGTCGCGAGGAGACGCCGAAAGGTGTAATTTACAATATTTACATACCCCTGTCCGAGCGATGAGGTCTCCAAGCCCATTTCACGTCAAGTCATAACAAACAAAACATACACATAATATATATATACCAGTATGAAAAACGGAGTATCGAAAAAATGAAATTCGTTTAAAAATTCCCCACGGTACCTTTAAATTGCTATCAGAGCTGCATTACCTTGGTGTTTAGAAAAATAGGTAAAAAAATTTTTTGTTTACGCAGTCATTAAATATAATAAAATTATCTTTATTTTTCACACATAGGTACAATGGCAAAAAAAAGATTTTTCGAAAATGTCAACTTTTGCCCCAAAGTTTTGTCAAAAAGGTCAACCCTTGAATAAGTATTGTATTACAGCTTAATTTTTTTTTGTCAATTTAAATAAATTAAAATGATAACAACACAGCTACGTTTGAAAAGCGGCATTTGATTTTTTTGGTATTTAAAAAGGTTACCAAATTGTTATGTAGATTAAATGGACGTTCCTATCACAAAATATTTTAAATGTCAATTACAACAATTTAGCTTTCATCCCCCGATATTATGTCACCCCCGATACACATGTTTTATAGACATGATATCGAAGCAATTACCAAAGTGGCTCGTTAACTGTAATGCACGACTTACATTTACATTTATATCAATCTAGCAGTCTAAAAAAACAGCGCATTACTATAGATTATAGGACACATTTAAAATTCTAGACGTAGTCCGTGGCTTTGGCTAGTTTTCATTTTTGATTGTTTCTGTATACAACTTCGTATCAATGCTGCTCTTATTTTACTTGTTTTCGCGCATCAAATTTGTTTCTATTGTTTGCAAGAGAGTCGTGCTGAACTCAATATTTCCCTATTGATGCCGTATCCAATTCACCCTATCTTTACGTCTGCGAGTTTAATGCAGTTGTAAAGTAAATTTTTCGTACTATAGGTATAATTTTGTACGAGAACTGCGTCCACGTCACTCACGGAAACAACACTGTTACTGATTCCATATTTACTAATATACTAAATGTTTTGTGTTTATTCCAACGAACAATTTGCTTCTTTGCTTGTCAAATATTATCAATTATTAATTTAATTTAATTAGTGTTCATTTATTACAATCAACAGTATGTAAAAATTCAATCTTTTTGCGTTAAATGCAAATTTTATAACATTTTGTATGCAATATGAGTACGATTATTTACTACTTTCTTATCGGTGATATTATACATTTTTTGATTTATCACCATTTTCTCGTTTGTCGCATAGTGAAAAGAATACAATTATAATTGCAATGCCATTCACCATGAGAAGGAGTATCTTTTGAGCATGTGTGAACAAGCTTGTTTATTATGAGCATGCTTACGTCATTCGCGGCTAGTATCGCTTATCAATGCGATTTTCTCAGTCCGCGATAGATGAAACAAATATGGCGCGTTGGGGAGATGATAAAACATTACTTTTCGTGACTTATTATAAGAATCAGAATGTCTGTGGAATACTCGGTCATCGCTATGTAAAAATAATATAGCAAGAAATAATGTTTTTTATTATTAAAAGTTATGAATGATTCAAATCTTACAATAAAAACCCAGGAACTGTTTTGATTTATTGGTTCACTTGAATTTTCTATTTCAGTGTGCAAAGTTTCAATTTTGAACTAGAGTTCCCCCTCTATTTTATGACAAGAGCATGCCACTAATAAGCATGTGTGTTTGATTATTAGCTTTGAGCATGATTAAAATAAGCATGCTGATAATGAGCAAGTGTGTACAGTTGTTAGGGCATGCTAGTTTTGAGCATGCTAATGAGCATGCCAGTAATAAGCATGAGTACCTTTATATGTATAGGAATATTTTTTTTTTAGGTACAGTCGGAACCACCGTAACCTAAGCTTACGCCAAGCATGGATCTTTCCATGGATCTCTGCGTGCATTTGAGCTTTTCTACACTTTTCTTTGTAAGGGCCATAGTCTCCAATCCATACGTCATCACTGACAGTATGCACGATTCAAAGGCTTTTCTTTTTAGGCTAATTGTAAAATAAGCATGCAATGATGCAATACGGCTACCAATGTCGATGTACCTCAGGGACAAGTGTACCAATAAGTAAAAAAAAATATTGTTACAATGGACGTGTTACAACCCGCGGAATTCGCGTTTAAAGTTTCGCGTATTTTTTCGTAAAATCTTGTATGTTTAACACTCCCGCTCCGCAATGGGGTACAACAATCCCAAAAATCTTATTTTTAAAACTATTTATTAATTATCCCAAAACTAACTAACTAACCATCACGCCGTTTCCGCAGGAGTAGGCAGAGAGGATAGAACGCCGTATTCTTCTATCTTAGCACACCACTTTTGCTTCGGCTACATTCATACATCTTCTGATGCAAGCTCTACGGTTCTTGAGGCTTTTAACCGGGCCATCCTCCAATATTTGTAGTATTTGATCAAAATAAATATCCCAAAGAAAATAAAATGATAATGTGTTGTAAGACTGTAAAAATTTAAAAAATATATTTTTTCCTTAGATTATCGGGAAAATTCTATACGATACGGTTACGTCATTCTGCTTGCACACCTTCCGTCGGCCGGACGCTTGTGAGTGATGATACGTTAGAATACTACGGTTTCTAATAAAATGACGTCAAATTTAGTAGAATCTTGTTCGCATTGTACGAGATGTGAATTAAAAATATTGAAAAACATTTCCAAACCTTTATACTTCATTAAAACGCAAAATTGACTGGGGTCACTTTTTACCCCGCTCCGGGCCCCGAACCTATTTTCGATCTTCCGGCACCCGACGGTTAAACAAATATTTCGAGTTCAATGTACCTGCTTGGTTTTATGTACATGGTAAATATTTACAATGACGGGAGTTTTCTTCACTTATTCGTGATTTTGTGTGTATATGCGTGAGTTTGCACAAAATTTTAATATATTTACAAGCTTTAAAAGCAACGAAGCTTAATATCACTGAATGATTTGGTAGTTACTTCGTGGTGCAACATTTTAATTTAAAATTGTTTTATCCTGGCCTTGCGGGTATCAAAGAATCACTCCCTTTATTTGTCTAAAGCAACGTACTTACAACAATAGCGGCAGTGGAAATCTGGCATGTGTCATTCTGTTGACACCACTTTTATCCCTCGGCTGAGCCGAGGAATCTACGAATCAGTAACCGACTGAATGAAGCCATGTATTCACTCGGGGAAAAATAGCGCAGTATTCCGCGCGGCATGTCGCATGAACATCTACGTTCATGTTTCGGGGACAATGACGCGGTCATTTGACGTATACACACTGGGACTCACATACCTTGTCGCGGAAATGTCACCCGATGATGATGACAGCTGCGGTATCTATTTACACTTCGTCATTTAGCGAAAACGGGGTTCCGCGCAATTCGAAATGTTTTATTGGGTCGCAATTTCAAATTAACGAGATTTTACTGTAGTAAATTGAATACTATTAAAAACAAGGTCCTTTTTGCAAATAATTATTGTTTTCTACACGTCGCAGAAATGTCGCCCTATGAGGTTATGATGACAGCTGCGTATCCATTTATGTTAACGAGTTTATCGAAATGTAAGAGGACAAAAAGGTGGTGGATGCGAAATTATTTACTGCAAAGAGAAAGAAGGACGGATATTCTATGCGATCTTCGATCGATACAGTTCGATGAGTTCAAGAACAATTTCGTTTCGCCACACTATTGACAGATACGGCGCATGCGTATTCACTTGTAAACATACCACGTGGTACTGACGCTCCGCGTAATGTCGCAGTGAGCTCGCTCGGGTACGTTGCCACGACACGTAGAAATGCCGCGCTATGTTGTGCGCGACGTCACGGAACAGTGCACGACGTTGCAACGTCACGTAGACACTATGCGCGTGCTGTTGAGGGACAATTTGTCCCCTAGTGATTACATGGCTTGAGAACTTTTTGTAACGATCAATTTAAGACAGAAAAATGAGCTCACGCGATCTGTACCGAACCCATACCGAAGAACCCATACGCGACCCATACCGATGTTACAAAAATGAAATTTTTATTTTTGTACCACATACAAAAAAGACTTTCATACTTACCTTTCCATATAAATAGCTTCGTCTCTATGAGACGTCTATAACATTATCTTGATTATTTATAAAAATAAGTATAATTTTGACAGCCGTACCGGAATCAGGAAGTTTTGTATCAGCCGAAGTGAATGACCACATTGCACATCAACATTGCATCATCATGCGATTTGTACTCGCGACAGATGCACACACATCTGTTTAATCTCATTCAGTCACCGACTATTTGCTGTGTACATTCCTGCTTGCGGCTCTCTTTGCGCATACAACATACTGGCGGTTTTATTATAATGATCACGCCAGAGGTGCAATAAATATTCTTGTGTATTTTATACCGTTACTCTATTAAATATACTCTATTAAACTGACGCGAGAAAAATAACCTTAAAGGTCATCTAACGTTGTCTTAATTATTTCTAAGAAATTTATATTATACACAGATTTCAGTTAGTTTATGTGCTGAACAGGAACTGTATTATTTCGTATGAGTCGTTGAAACTTTCCCAGCCGCCATTTTTGTTTTTTTTTTAGATTAGAATGTCAACATATGATAACAATTATCGTAACAAGTATAAATCTGAAGATATTGTTTCTTGAAAATCTGCTTGAGTTTCAAAACACATCTACTTTTATCCAAATTCGCTATGATAAAATATGAATATCTTCGTTGTTTAATAAAATTTTCAAAAACATTTATTAATATTCTACAATCTTAAATTACTGAGACCTTGTAGCTCGAGTAGCTTGTTGGTCTTTTGAGTAGCTTGTGGTTAGGACTCTCGCCTCGTGATCCAAAGGTCGCAGGTTCGAATCTCACTCCAGACAAGCAAGTTTGTCCTATTTTTATAGCACAAGCGTTTAGCTTAATTTGAAAATAGTCAGAATATTGATGAGACATGAATTCCGCGTTCGCATCTCTAATTAAAAAAAAAAGCATATCTACTTTTATCCAAGTTCGCTACTATAAAATATGAATATCTTCGTTGTTTAATAAAATGTTCAAAATCATTTAATAATATTCTACTCTTAAATTGCTGAGAACTTTATTTCACTACACCCCTGGTAATGCAATGAATATATTTATTTCCCTGAACTTCAAAAACAACCTAAATCCAATTCAAAAACAGCCTAAATCCAAATGCTTTAATTTCAAAAATAACCTAAATTCGTTGGCTTGGTTTCAAAATGTACTCAAGTCCACTTTAAATGTTAAAATAACTCACGAAATGTACAAATTTAATTTATTTTTATTTTTTATTTTTAATTCCTTATTTCATTAAGTACTTTTTATTTCATCTTATTCAAGGTACAAACCAGATGTAGAAGAGATTTATTTGATTTGCCAAAAAAAACTTTTTGGCGTTCTTCTTCTTTCTTATACTTATTCTTATATCCGTTATTTTATCATATAATTAATACGCAATTTTATTGACCATATTTATAATATCTGAACAATTAATTAATGTATTATATATAATATATTTACTCCCTTTCTTTTAACTCGTAGCGTCTGTTTGTTTGCTTGTCTGACGAAAAAACTTTGTATCGATTTTTAACCCTTTTCCCGTGATTCAATCGAGCTGAAACTTTGCAAGCAGACTCGTGGCGACGATAAAAATGATCTATCAAATTTTCGTTAAAAAATGTAATAATTATAGTATAATTTTTTGATTTTTAGAAATTTTAATGGTTTTTTTAATATGGAATCATTCTATATTAGTAATTATCCCGACGCGTGTATCGACACAGAACCTGATACAAAGCGAAAGGGAGTATTGTAAAAACTTGGTTTTTATGGGTTACTTTTTTGTCCTCATGTTTGTTGTTAAACTTCTCATTTCAGCACATATGCTAGTGAGATTGAAGGCGCATTTCCTTGTATGTGTGTGTTTAGGTTCACGATAAATACATAATAAGTACGGGATGTCTTGCAGCTAGTAGCAAAAACTTCGGGGGAGTCTTCCTCATTAAGTTTTGAATTGAAAATATATACTTTGGGTGAAATGTCAACAGTCAAGGAGATAAGCGACAAATTTATGGATTTTTTCCCAATATTTCTGACCTTTCTGTAAAACAATGGACTATCATGAACGTAACTTGTATTGAATTTCCTACATCATTGTCATCACCATTTTTTTTATTTAATAATAAATAATAAACGAAATAATCGGGCGAAGTACCTAACTGGCGATTTAAATAAATGCGATAAATAAATACTACGTGCGAGAACGGAATATTCAACAAGCGATAAATAAAGTGTTACCCAGCGATAATAAAGTGTTCGTATACGACTGATATATTCCGAAATAGTGTAGATTAAAGAATAGCGTTAAGTTTAATTCGTGTTAAGTGACTTTGTACATTGAATAATTAATTAATAAATCGCTAATTAATTTCCGGTATTTTCATTCATTCCTCCCGTAGTCACGACACGTGACAATATTTTATAGTTAATGTGACTATAGATTTAGAAGCCAACACACTGCATGCTTCCTTATTGTCTGGATTTTATCTGATTATATAGTGTTTACTCTGACTTTTTTAACTTACGGTCCCCTTTTAAGATCAATTTCCTTGTATTTCCCCATCATAAATATTATCACAACGAACGAGAACCTACTCTATATCTTGCAACACAAATCTCGATGACTTATATCTGTATTTTCTTACATTGAGAATAAACACTATATAATAATAAATTATCTTACGAAGTAGAGATGAGAAAGTTCGTTCAGTCAAATGAACTGTTCACTTTGAATCGTTCAGTAGTTCTTCAAATTTTTGTTTTTTGTCTGCTTAGATCTTTGTAAAGTGAAGTGTTCAATTAGGAGATATCTTTTTTTCGACATATGTTTTCTAAAGACCAAAAAAAGGTCACTGGGGAAAATAGATCGATGTATTGAAGAATAATATTTATATTTTTCCCAAAATAAAGTTTGATACAAAATATATCGAATGAACAAGAAAAATCTGGTGACCAAAAAAAGGTCGCCGAAAAACATTTGGTGACCTAAAAATAAAGGTCGCCAAGAAAATATGTCGAAATATACTACTTCGGAAGAATGTCGATCAGATCACAAAAACACTGTTCGCTACCTAAAAGATTATTTCCAAAAATTTTAGCAAAATTAAATGAATGATTTATTTTTCAACGACTAGTTCACTTATGTGAACCGTACCGTTCGTTCGATCAGTAAAGTGAACTGTTCTAAAAGAACAGTTCGTTACTGAACGACCCATCTCTTCTACGAAGTGTATGTTCTTGAAGACGTTATCTCGGGCTTTGCTTTTACATTTGCTGCTGCAATGTCTGTTTCATTCACGTATTTTCGCTATTTATTGTTAATTCTTCTTTCTCATTGTTCTGTTACAGATGAGGTTGTGTATGGTAAATTGGCTATTATAGTTGTGCAGGTAGATGAATGATGCAGAAGATGCGTGTCATGTATCATGGGAGATCTTGTCCATCTGTAAGAGACATGAATCTCGCTAGGCACCTGCGGCGTTGAAGGCATGTTATGCGAATTGTAGGAATGCGCTCGAGTTTACTGTTTAGATGTATGTAAAAGCTAAGGCAGGTCAGATGGAGATATAGAATGGCCAGAAATACTCACATTTTAGTCGGTTGATTTATTAACTCTTAAAAGACTGTGCGAAAAAATGCCTTCGGGAACGGTGGTGTAACACAGTGTTACATGATTAAAAATCGACATAATTTTTAATATGTGGTAAAAAATATATTTTCAATACAGAGAAAACTTTTTAAAGGTCCCTTTATATAGTTATGTAAGGTAAACATACATATTTGCATTATTTTAGTAAATTTACATAAAATCATGGCATATCGAATTTGCGTGCGCTCACGCTGACGTATCCTTACCAGCTAAATTCAACGACGCGGTCTACTGCAGACTGTCTTTGTCTAACACGTGTTACGCGAGTCTACCGTGCTCTTTCGATATTGTTTTCTCTTTCGCCGAATCCCAAGCAACCGCGTCTCTGTCCTACATGAAATGTGTGGTATTGCGGTACTCTTTCTTACTCGATTTAACTGCGACGTGCAATATTCTGATCTCTTTTACACATTGGCCGAAAATACGAGAGAAATGAATAAATATTTTTAATTAAAAAATCCGCACATTGGTAACAATTTAATTTATTTTGGTGTGAAAATGTCTATTCGATGATTACAAAAAATTTGACGTTTTAGTTTTGGAAAATAAGGTAAATATTTAATATTTTGTATGACATGTAGACCTACGTTACACCACCGACGCACAGGAGTTAACGAGAACACTTTACAATAATTCAGAGCTTCTGATCGGTCGATTGACGTGGCTCGCATCGAGCTCCTGAATGGTCGACGAATACGTCGTCGATGCGGGCGGATTGAAACCACAGCGACCCTCGACCCACCATAGTTCATTTCTGATCATACTCTTTTATCGAATTCCACATCTGATCTGAGAACTGTTGCCAGATAAGTGTTTGTTTAGAATATTTTGAGTTTGTTCAAATTTTTCAGAACACAGTCCTAGATTTTTGACCGACAGGATCCAAAGCTTTTTCATTTCCCTTAAATAACCACAGATTATTAGCATTACATTAGAATACGCTTGAAATATCATTTCAATTTTTTGAACTCCTTTTTAGACCAGTATTTTCATTAATATCAGAATATTTTGAATTTGTCCAAATTTTTCAGAACACTGTATATATACAACTTCCAAAAATTTGATAGACGTGTTATTCTATCATGGGTGGAAATGTGAACGTTACATTGTGTAAAGTGACCACTATAGCCATCCGTATGATAGGTCGTAAGCCCTATGAATACCATACCTAAAGACTTCCATACCTAAAGACTTCCATACCTAAATACTTCCATACCTACTTTCCCATAAAAAATATAATTTCGTCTCTGTGAGACATCTATGTTTGTTTCTTTTTCCACTCGGTCTATCAAATAAGGTTTTTTTACATTTCGTCCTTCGATGTGGCTAAAGCCCGGTCGCTGAAAAGAGAGAATTTGCACAGGCACAGCGAGCGAGCGTGATAGCAACATAATTGTACGCGTGCGACAAGGATAAGTAGCGTAGGGTCAATGTACGAAAATCTCTCTTCGGCGACCGGGCTTTACCCACAAAAACTTTCATGCTATAGAGAAATATTGTATACATCAGAGGCAGCTTAATCCTGACTATCAAGTCATCATATCAGGAATATATCAATATTCCATATCTTGTACCGTTGCGCTGTCCTTCCATATCTTGTGGTCTGGACATATGCTGTTTGATATAAAACCGAGATAATTTTATTTATTTGTTCACTTTTTGTATACAATTGGCGAGTTTATTTCAAGTTGGCAGTTTGTCGAACAATTGAAATAGATTATATTCAAAAACACATTCTTATTGTGAAGTTGGAATTTTTTCAGAACTAAGTTCTGTGAATCCGGGATTCTACCGGGATCCTATCCCGGTAGCAGCTAAATATTTTTTCGTGGATTTCATTTTTCTGTATGTCTTTCTAATTGATTAATTATTTTGGTTTTAAATTGAAATAGATTTCCGGTATACAATGTTAAAGTGACGAAACTAGTTCCATGATAACGAGACGAGTAGGAGATGGTTGGGAAGGGTTAAAGCAGGTGTTAGGGAAAGGTAACATTGCTTTAGTCTGTTTTTGAAGATAGCTATGGTCTGTGATGATGTGATGTCTATTAAGATTTCAGGCATTGAGAATTGAGTTGAGTGAGGATTGAAAAGGACAGTATGAAGTAGAGATAACATATGGATATTATGGCGTTGTCGGATTGTAGGCTAATGTAGAACAATGCGAATAAGAAATGTGACGGAATTTTTTGAGGTTGAAGATGAAACGGATACATACGTTTTGAAGGCGTTGCAGTTTTTTTGCGATTTTATACATTGACGTACAGATAACATACATACATACATTAGCATAATGAAGCAGGGGAAGAAATAGGGATTGCGTAATTGTAACCGTTTGTATATGTCGCGTTATCACCGCTTGTAAAAGTTCGATAAATATATATATATATATATATTATATATATATAGATATATATATATATATATATATATCATCATTATATCGATATATATATATATATCTATTATATATATATAGCCGTATCAAAATTAACTTAATACTGAAGGCTACTGCTTCCCTCGATCAAGCTTGATGGCCCGCGGGAGTTATTTTATTTCCCTCCTACCCTTCATATCTGGCGGACCTTCCCCTATCCGCTACCTGTGGATGTGACTTCTATGGGTTGCATGCTCCCCCGAGGATTCTGCACGTTCGTAATTAATTCATTCCAGGCAGCTCATCGAGCTGGGGAAGAACTTGTCTCTAACCGAGTCTCTTCTGTTTCAGAAATTTGCAGCCGTTCGTTCTGGCCTACCTGATCGCCCACTTCAACCCCGAGAGCGGGCAGAGCGTGGAGGAAGGCTACTTCCACGGAGTGACCACCAACATCGTGGCGCTGCTGTCCATGCTGCTGAGCCACCACACCGCGCTGGGGGAGCAGAGGATAGGCATGCGCCTGCGCGTGGCGTGCTGCTCGCTGGTCTACAGAAAGGTCAGCAAAGTTTGCCTGTTTATTTTAAAGTTGTGCACGTAATCTGATGTATCATAAGGATGAGACGGGAGTGGTAATGCCGGTTTACGATGTTGTTTTGTCATGTTGCGTTAATGTGTTGCTCCTGCACTGAGTGCTTGTCTGCCGGTTCTGTGCCTTCCTAGTCGGATATTACGCTGTGTTTTTTATGTGTTGTTTTCTTTTCCCAACTACGGGGTTGCCATCTACTGCCGCCTCCCGTGGGATTCGTTTTTTATTGCTTTTTCATTGGTTTTCTTATTATTATTGTTGTATATTTTTTAATATTTATCTCTCTATGGTGCCATATCTGCTATTTTTATGTTGAGTTTATTGCTAATAAAGACGTATCTTAAGATTGGGACAGTTAAAGGCTTTCATTCAGCGGCCGTGCCGCTTCGCAAGGCTTTATATGACCGGTGCGGATCAGCACGGTCCTGCTTGTTAGTTGAAAAAAAAATGTCAACCTGGAGATAATTGAGTTGAACCGATATGGAAGTTTTTGCTCTTAGAACGGTCCTGGGTAAGGAGTGGATACCATTCATTGGTGGCTTGTTTCGAGCGTGATTGGTCTATTTGGTACGCTCGAGGGATTAGAGTCCGGGTAGGCCTAGCTGCTTCGCAATCCATAAACTATTGGTTTATTCGAGACATTTGTAGAAGCTTCCAATTTACTTTTGAAATATGTAGAATGCTGTAAAATTCTTGATTACGTGCAATTCTTTCTGCTTCTATCATCTCGTGACAGTATTAAAAATGCGTTACGACAAACGAAATTCATATATTTTTTTAACTAAACATAAAAATAAAGACTTAAGCGGAACTGTTTGATGCTAGATCATACACCAATAGGCATTAGTCAACCGTCAAAGTAAATATGTACTCGTTATCAAGCAGGTGCAAATTATATTGGTATAATTCTTTAGTAAAATTAGTTTGTCATGTAAAAGATGATGACACAGGAAGTAAGTTGTAGTAAAAGTAACAAACAATGGAAATGACGTATACTTATATAAGATGCTGATTTTAAAGGTACTGATACACGTGCTCATTAGTGGCACGTGAGCATGCGCAGTATTGAGCATCTTGAGCTATTGCTACTAAGTAGCATATGTGTACACACACTGCTAGTAATGAGCATGCTCATTACTAGCACGCCCAAAAACCAACCGCCGGTTGATTTATGAGCATGCATGTGGAAGGGGTATGTTTTGAGCATGTGTGAACAGGCTTGCTTATGAGCATGCTAATGTCATTCGCGGTTGGTATCGGTTATCGATGCGATCTTCTCAATTCGCGACAGATGAAACAAATATGGCGCGTTGGGGAAATGACAGAACTTTACTTTTCGTGACTTATTATAGGAATCATGAATGTCTGTGAAATACTCGTTCATCGCTGTATAAAAATAATATAGCAAGAAATAATGCTTATGCAACTTTATTAAAAGACAAGAATGATTCAAATCTTACAATAAAAATTATAAAAACTAAAATCAAAAATGTGCGGATGGAACATGGAAACTGTTTTGATTTATTGGTTCACTTGAATTTTGACAAGAGCATGCCAGTAATAAGTGTGTTTGATTGTTAGGTTTGAGCATGCTCATTAATGAACATATTTAAAATAAGCATACTAATAACGAGCAAGTGTGTACCTACAGTTGTTAGAGCATGCTAGTTTTGAGCATGCTAATGAGCATTGCAACAGAGGATGTCTGCGAAGACCTGGCGTGATGGCACACGAACCAGATATTAGAGGATGGCCCCGTTAAAAGCTTCAAACACAGAAGAGCGCGCGCAACAAGTGGACGAAGCAAAAATGGTGTTCAATCCTCTCTGCCTACCCTTGTGGAGAAACAGCGCGATTACTAGTCCGCAAAAAATATATCCAGGTGTCTTTTAACTCGGTACCCGATCAAGGTCATCGAGAACCCTCGAAGATGGCTAATTTTTCTGGTTTTGAAGCTTCCGCACTCGCTTTAATTGGCGATTTTTGTCAGTTTAAGCATGATTTAGCCGACGTCTTGCCGATAAAAAATAACATTGATTAAATTATATTGCTATTAATCTAGCGTGCTGGCTATTTCAAATCGGGTTTTATGTTGGTAGCTCTGAACACGCTTCTGAAAACAATTTTAATGAGTCACAATAAATCAACGATTCGAGGTTAGATCGACGCTCTGGCATTATTACGTGTCGTCGAAGTCGGACTTTGGGCTTGTGACATCACTCGCAACACATGGCCTGCAAGCGTCGCGTTCGGCGTTTGTTAATCATTTTTTATTTTAAAATGTTGCGTAACAATATTCCGTGAATTTCGCAATCCGAGGGCAATCCTCTCCCACAGCAGCCGTTCTAGGATGCTTTCACGTTAATAGCTGATCCGGCATTGAATATTTCAACGCAAACCATAAGGCCTGAATTCAGAGTCAATACTTGGTGATTTAAAGGTTAATTACATATAAGGTCGATATATTCACGGAAAAATACAAGGCTCCTATAGCTTAGTGGTTAGAGCACCGGCTCCGGAAAGGAGGAGACCCGGGTTCGAATCCCGGTAGTGGCCAAATTTTTTTTCGTGAATTAGATTTTTCTGTATGTATTTCTAATTGATTAATTAATTTGGTTTTAAAAACTTCACTGAACTTTGTTCTGAAAAATTACAACTTCACAAATATGAATGTGTTCTTGAATATCATATTAATGTATGCCTTGAAAGGCTAATTTTCAGTACAAAATAACACTTTTCTTCTTCTTCATGTGCCCTGTCGGGTCCCCCCGATGTGGGCGATCATCTGGGAGAAAGTTTTCCTGTCCAGGGCAGTGCGGAACAGCTCTTCCACGCCTCTCATCCCGGTCTACTGAGGTCTGTGGTATTGCTTGCCCAACGTAAATTGGTCCAGGATGGTGCAAGAACAATTTCATATGAAGTATTAAAGTTTTGCGAAGCTGAAAAAGCAAATAATGGACCGATATTACCGTCTGACAGTTTGAAAGATAGAACGGCCGCCATTACTGCACGGTTTCTTTAGTGCTGCCCGACCAAATTTCTGTTAAAGGCTACGACACCGGTCACCGGACATTCTGTACATTGTGTATTGTGTAATAAATTCACACCCTGGCAACTTCTGTTACGCGACAGGGACGCCCTCCCTCGCACGCCAATTTATAGTGGTCGCATTCTACAGGAGTCACGCGTGCACGCATTTAGATAACTACAAAATTTTCTTTATAAATATCATTATGATGATGACGATATCGGTGTTATATTGTATAAGATGGTATTGAAGTGATAAACTGCAACTCTGAATTATTATCAAGCAACTGTGATTTTTTTTGTCAAAGATGATTTGCAATTTTCAGTTGAGCACTTACATTCGTCGATATTGGCGCGGATAATACTCGTAAGATAAAAATCATATGTACAATGTGTACATTCGATTCTATGTGCATATCCCAATACAGGATGGGCTATAAGTTTTTTTTTTTACTATTTTAATATTTTTAATCGAAGCTATTTTAAATTTGGTCTTTGGAAATTTAATCGAAACGATCGCTTCACGATCGGTCGATTATTGTGTGAATGAATTTTTATAATTGATGTAAGTTACTGTAATGATAATTCAACTTTTTGCAAAAAATTAAGTCAGAAATATTGAAAAAAATGCAAACTTTGATATAGTATATCTCTATTACTACTGATACGATTACGTGGACATTTTTGCCTCATTATCAGGGCAGGAATCAATATCAATATTTTCAACTCATTATCAAGGCAGGAATCGATATCAACATTTTCTACTCATTATCAAGGCAGGAATCGATGTCAAGATTTTCAACTCATTATCAAGGCAGGAATCGATATCAACATTTTCTACTCATTATCAAGGCAGGAATCAATGTCAAGATTTTCAACTCATTATCAAGGCAGGAATCGATATCAACATTTTCTACTCATTATCAAGGCAGGAATCGATGTCAAGATTTTCAACTCATTATCAAGGCAGGAATCGATATCAACATTTTCTACTCATTATCAAGGCAGGAATCAATGTCAAGATTTTCAACTCATTATCAAGGCAGGAATCAATCAATGTCAAATTTTCGATTCATTATCAGGGCAGGAATCAATATCAACATTTTCTACTCATTATCAAGGCAGGAATCAATGTCAAGATTTTCAACTCATTATCAAGGCAGGAATCAATCAATGTCAAATTTTCGATTCATTATCAAGGCAGGAATCGATATCAACATTTTCTGCTCATTATCAATGCAGGAATCAATATCAACCCTGTATATCAGATCGGTAGGGAACATTTACGCACTTTGTGTCACACATTTGGGTGTTTCAAAACCTAGGTGCCAGATTCGAGAAATGCCAGCGTCTGGTTGGTGGACATTTAGACAAAATTGTTATTAAGACATGATTTACTAGATTGTTCTTGAAATAAACATTCGTCATCAGTATTACCGTACGACCTGTAGTTTTTTTTTTATCGATGTTCGAGAACTTGTGACCCATCTGTATAATACCTAATTGAATGTGAATCTAGCCTCTGGGCGCTTCTAAGAATCGACGGATGCGCGGACTTCCATGCGCAGAGTGACGAAATTCTGGGAAACTGGGAATTCTGGGACTGGGAGATTTTTAATACAAATAATACAAATAAGGCCCGGTTGTTTCAAGTTCGATCAAAGTAAGCGGTCGATTAAAGCGTAGATTTTTACGAAAACGGATCGTCTGATTGGTGGAGAACGTAAAAATCTATGCTTTAAAAGAACGCTTACTTTAATCCAACTTGAAACAACCGGCCCTAAGTGTGCTTGAACTGATGTATTATTTTAAATTGTTACGAAAATCTGATTATACAGAACTGCGCAATTTTGAAGTACGCGCCTCGGATAAAGCTGACAAGAAAGGGACATCTTTTGTTAATCACTGGAGTATTATTATTATTACTAGCTGCAACCCGTTAAAATGACGGAACATTGGTTCGCGTCTTTGCTAAGTCTATCCCAATCATAATAATTTCACTGTCTATCTGTCCGTCCGTTCGTTGTCAGTCCCCGTAACTTCGTGTAATGTCCATAAATTCTTTATTGTAAACATTTTTTTCGATTTTTTTTACGATTTATTTTTCAATTTATTTTTCAATTTATTTTTCGATTTTTTTTCCCAGTTTTCTTTTAATAAAATAAATGAATACTTATTCCTTAGGAACCGACTAATTTATTTATAGTATCCTTTTGGCGGTCCACGGAGAGGCGGCCGGTTCGGGTTTGCTGGCCCGGGGTTCAAGCCCCATAACCATATATTCTGCGAACACAATTACTGGATTTCGACCACAGAGGGATAATAATGATTAGTTATAGAAGTTTCACAGATAAGAAGCTATTTAGATTATTAGCTATATTAGATTTTAGTTTAAAAAATTTAATAATTATAGTATAATTTCGGATTTTTAGAAATTTTATTGGTTTTTACAAATTGGAATCATTAGAAAAGTTTGATTACGGCGGCCCGATAACGTCGCGGAATATTTTCTAAATTTGAATTACTCCGTCGGTATACATAATAGGTACTTCACTATGAACGTCGAAAATCTAAATTGACTGACAAATGTTTTTAGAATTTAATCTTCAAAGCATGAAGTGTCTTATCAAAGCTCAAAACATCTGACATTTTAGAAATATATTAAATTACTGTAAGTGTAGTGTTATGTTATATGTTTTAATTCGTCTTTAATTGTTGTTATATTTTACAAAGAAAGGGAGTATAATAAAAAGTTGGTTTTTATGGGTTACTTTTTTACTCCCTTTATATTAACTCGTGGCGTCTGTTTGCTTGATGAAAAAACTTTGGATGGATTTTTAACCCTTTTCCCGTGATCCAATCGAGCTGAAACTTTGCAAGCAGACTCGTGACGACGATCAAGAAGATCTATCAAATTTTCGTTAAAAAAAATTAATAAATTTTTGGATTTTTCAAATTTTTAATGGTTTTTTCATACAACTTACCAAGTTGTATGAAAATATTTAAAAACGTCTGGTAGACACGGAACCTGATGTATAATTTTGGATTTTTGGAAATTTTTTATTACTCCCTTTCGTAGCGTCGCTCGACCGAAGCCCCAACGCGTAGGTTAAGCGCCAAACCAGTTTCCACTAGTAAATGAGAAATCGAGTATGATAAAAACTTGGTTTTTATGGGTTACTTTTTACTTAATTTTTTACTCAATTTATTTTCATTTTCAGATTCTCCGTCTGAACAGATCGTCCATGGGCAAGACAGCAACAGGTCAAGTGGTCAACCTGATGTCCAACGACGTGAATCGGTTCGACTTTGCTTCCTCCTTCATCCACTACCTGTGGATCATGCCGCTCCAGATCCCCCTGGCCGCCTACCTCATGTGGCGCAGCGTCCACATGGCTGCTTTTGTCGGAATAGCTGTTCTCGTGTTGCAGGCTGTCTTCTTACAGGGTATGCAGGTTTATTAGTTTTAGCCAATATGTGACAATTATTAAAACATGCTGCGGAGAGGACGCTAGGATTTGATTGTGTTCTGCAATCCTCAAAATTGAAAAAAATTTAGTCATATTCAGATTATTGGTTGAAAAAAAAGAGTACAATTTAAATGAGCAATATATAAAATATAATGTGACCTAATACGAATACTTTGTGCATTAAAATAAATAGCTCTGCATTAGGTTAGGTTATGACAGAATATGTGGGGGCAATGTCCGCATAGCGTCAGCTGACCTAAGTAGTTCCAGTCGTGAATCAGACATACAAAGTTCATCATCAGCGATAAGGTTCCCGAATAAGGGAAGGGTAACGAACAAAGTGTCAACAGGCTATACAGACGCTGCTCCTCGACTCACTCGGACAGTTGAGAGTCAATCAAACAGTCTAGTTCTGCTTTCTTACCTGTACACTTTCACTGGTTCCTGGAGCTTCACTCTGGGAGAAATAAACGTCATCAATATGACCGATCGCTTTTTCATTCCACGACTTCCGAACCTTACCCAAAAATATTTATTTACTGTTAATTTTTTATTGTGTATTTTATTGCACAAGGAATTTGTTTTATGGAACAAAATATCTATTTGCATACACATATTTACTAAAATAATTTTGTGTGAAATCAAACACTTTGCAAAAATTTTAGCCAAAAGTTGGTCAACAAACGTCAAAAGAAATATTGAAAATATTATCTTCATAACTATTCAAAACATTGACATTAAAATATTTTCGACTAATACAGGCAGGAATCTGCTTGTAAAGTATTGTAGACTAGCTCTCTTACACTCTGTATTAGCATGTCCAAAGATTTATTTCCTGATTAAATGATCCGCCCATTAAACTGGCATCTAAACGTCATTAGATAACTTTTGAAATAAAATGGCCAAACTCGCTCCTCAGTCTAATAGGGAAATTTAACTTTATTGTTTTAATAGAATAATCTTTACTTTGGTTTAAGAAATACGTCTATGAAAAAAAATAATTATGTACCTATATTAGGAGTATAAAAATGAATTTGAAATTCAACAATTTAAATTTCCACCAAAACAAGTCATTTCACAAGCACGAGTATGTGCATCACAATTGTATGGACCCAGTTAACAAATAATACGGCACTACCAAACACGCGAGTTGATAAGCCACGACCAATCATGTGCGTTTTTATAGAATCGCATTTTGGGATAAATGCACAATAGGGCGTTGGGAGCTGTCAGATACGCGAACCATAGACAATTATTCAGTGATTTCTATAGATACGTGTAAAACTTCAAAGGAAAAGGCTGATTTGTCAAATATAAAAACGATTTTTAAATTGGAATTACTCGTTTAATATAAGAGTGTGACATTATTTCTTGGACGTTTTTGGAACCAGGACATTGAATTATACCGGAAAATTTGTTAATATTTCATACAGCTCCCAACGCCCTATTTTGCATTCCACCCGAATATAATTAATGTTTATGAATCCATTTCGTATATTTTCATCGGTATTTGCAATATGTGAAATTAACCCATTCTTCTAATGAAAACTCACTCATCAGAGGTTAAACAAAAGCAAGTTTTGAATCTGTCACAATAATTTTGAATTTGGAACATCATTGATTTACACAATATGTAAGTGAGTAGGTTCTTGGATACTTTTTAAGTATCATGATTCATAATCATAAGAAAATTCAAAGAGAATTTCATAAACAATGAGTAGAATAATCATTTACATTTCTGTGCACATGCACCATATTGACGACTTTTTATTCTTACACACAGTATCTCAGTAATTAAAGTACACTAAGTACATGGTGTGAGAATTATTTGAATACGTGATTACAGGCTTTACAGTTTAAATACCACTTAGGGGCCTTTCAAGTATTACGTAAGCAGCAATGGGGAGGGGGGGGGGGTGTCTTAGCTTTGCTTATTTTTGATGACATGGGGGACGGGGGATCTGGATGGTGATTACGTCAGCAATACATATTTATTTACTTTTTCGGATTTTTCAGCAAAATTTAGTAGATTCTGATTTGAACACACATTGTAGCCCAACTTGTCTATACTCCAAAGCGAAAAGAATGGTCAGGGATTCCCCAAAATAATTGATATTGCGTACTCGCTCTCACGCGATGTTTTATAGTTATGTTAGAAAAAATGAAGCAGGAATATTACTGCGCGCGCTATTCATAGTTATCTATTTTTCATATATTTATTGTAAAATTTAGTAGATACTGATTTAAATATATAATATGGCAACCCTACTTGTTTACAAAATATAAA
>JADDOH010014523.1:0-13449 GCA_016648135.1 Agrypnia vestita | reverse complement strand
TTACGGACGTTACGCGAAGTTACGAGGACAGACAGACAGGCAAACGGACAGACAACGAAATTATTATGTATAATTGATAACGCCGCGCGATGATTGACGTGTCATACCCGGGCGCCCAGTCCTCATTAGCAGCTAGTCATCATCAATGTTGTTGTTGTAATTCCAGTGGGTCACGGACAGGCAGACATTCGAAATTAGGATAGTTGTAATTTTTATTATATTTTTTTATAGAACTTTCAAATTGCTGTACCCGTCTGTATTGCAAATAACTAAGACATACATATATCACGTTTTTTGTTATACTCGTACGTACCCATTTATAACTAAAACACTGACCAGTGAACAGAAATACAATAAAAAAATATTTCTTACAATTTTTTATCAATCGACCGATTTTTTAAAAATTTATTTATTTATTTATTGAATCTCAAGTGATGAAATGTGGACTATTACAGAAACCCACGATACAGAACGGAATACAAGAAATACACTTAATTTTTTTTTATAATATCTCACTTTACTTCGTATTCCGAACCGCCTAATACTTGAAATCGTACGCGAGGCAATCAATTACGTACTCGCTCATAAAAAGAGAGTGGCATTTGCATATATGTGGCGTGCTTCGGCGGCCGATTTTTCCGTTAAAGCGTGCCGATATTAAAAAACGAAACGGCACTGCCGGGGGGCAGGGAGGGAGTGGGGTGTAATGATATAAAAATATTCGTCGCGCGCCGAACTGAAAATTATGCCCGGCCATCCATCATGACCCGTGACGTCACAATATGTGAAATGGGGCAGAAGGTTCGCGTTTCCGTTTTTTCGAAACAGAATTTACATATTATATCGAATGTGCTGTTTACGGCATTTCTGGAGCCTTTATACTATCTAGATTTATACAAACGTTCTGTTAAAAACTGTATAAAGGGCGTAATAATAGAATGGACGATCCTTGAGTATAATCTAAGTGATATATGTAAATATTTGCTGTTAGGTAGGTTCCGTTCGAAATACCATCCGTGGCGGAGTAGATACTACGAATAATCGAACAAATTGAAATAAAAAATAAAAAAATTAAAATTTTAGAAGTGTTGATAAACTAGAATAAGGATCAGTGATTCCTAAAATAAAATATAATATGATTTAATTTTTTTATTTTTTATTTATTTATTTAACGTCACGAAAGACCAACAGCATAACAAAAAGCATAAAAAACATTAATATAATATAGATGGCCAATTATAGGTCTCCACTTTTAGAAATATGTTAAAAATGATAAATATGTTATGAAATAAACTTGAGCATGTTAAGAATAATACAACAAGAAATAATAAAAAATTTAAACAAAAGAAAAAGAGACTTAATTAGTAAGCAGAAAAGAATTCTGCACTCAAAATTTTTCTTAATCTGTGTGGCTGCACTCGAAAAAATCAATATCCAATAATCTTATCAATTTATAGAATGCATCGCATACCCTCAAGAAATATGAATTGCGACGATAGTTGGACGAAGAATCGATGTGAACGACTGGATGTATCTACGAGACCCACAAGGAACATGGAATTTCAATATATTTAATGGTTCAGGACAGCCGACGTTGCCC
This sequence comes from Agrypnia vestita, assembly GCA_016648135.1. Taxonomy (NCBI): domain Eukaryota; kingdom Metazoa; phylum Arthropoda; class Insecta; order Trichoptera; family Phryganeidae; genus Agrypnia; species Agrypnia vestita. Next base: position 11,849 of record JADDOH010014523.1, on the reverse strand, counting down.
ATTATAATTTTTAGTAAATACATCAAATCATCTCTTTCCCGATATTTTTATAATGGTTGGATGTGATATTTTTTGATGGTAAAAATATTTAAAATTATGGACTATTTTTCGAAAGATTTTAGTAACCGAGTAAAACTATTAAGTATTTACATTAATACAAAAAGTGGCAACCAGTACCTTTAAAACTACAGAAAAAACTATAATACTTTCCATAAATCTTCCAATACCTACCAAAAATAATAAAATATATAAAAAACTAGCTGTGCCCGCGCGGCTTCGTACGCGTAGATTTTTAGTACACTGTTTGGATCGTCATAGCACTTTCGAGAACCTTCTAGAACATCCTCCTTCGAATTTATCGAATGTACAGGAACCTTCTAGACACCGATAAATTCCGCCACTCAGTTTAGAACCTTATAGAACTTTCGGGAATTTTCTAGAACCTTCTCCTTTCAGAACTTTCGAGAGCAGGTTTTTCCGATACCTTCTAGACTCACTGACACAGTCGGCGCGCCTATTTTGAAACAAATCTGAAGCGTTTGCGGCCTTCCCATAACAAAACATTGTGCTAGAAAGCACATTTTCGTCACCCACTCCCACCCACGCACAGCCACCCCCACCAAACTCGCATATTTTCGATGTGACACCCAGGGCTATCCACCAGCATAACCACAAGTGGGTGGTTGTGGCTGGTTGTGGAGAAAACTTGGCGGATAGGGAAACACAGGTTTCTTTTTATATATATATATATATATATATATTGATTGATATAGGAAGAAAATTTAAATAAATAGCAGGGCAAAAAATTAATTATGAATAACTTTCATTCAATAACTATTGTTTTTTTTAAATATATTTGTATGCCTCGTTTTTATATTTTTACAGTTATTTTAAAATCTTGTATTAGAGCATGACAATATGTGATACGGAAAAAACATTGAAAAATAATTAAAATAAATAGGAGACCTCAGAAACATCCTCTGTTATAAAATTTCAGGCAGTAGGTCAGTAATCGGACGGTCCACGTATTTCAGTGGACATGATACTGACTTCTCATACCGGAGATTCCAGGTTCCATTTCTGGCGATGTCACAATACATCTGGCCTTAAATTTTAAAACATTAAAAATAAGTAAATGCATTCGGTTCTGCTAATTTTTCTATATCTATACATATAAAACTCAATGTCTGTCTGTCTGTCTGTCTGTTCTCTGTACAAATCCACACCGTTTGTCCGATTCGATTCAAATTTTGCATACTTATGCTTTGAGACCTGGCGGGTAACATAGGCAACATTTCCTACCTATTCTCATACCCCTTCCCCTCCCCCTGACATATTTTCGATGCAAATCTGTACCGATTGACCGATCTTACTCAAAATTTGGAAACTTATTCATTAGGACTCAACGGTAACATAGCCGATATTTCCTCCCTATTCTCATACCTTTTCTCCTCCCCCTGACATATTTTCGATGCAAATCTGTACCGTTTGACCGATCGGACTCAAAATTTGGAAACTTATTCTTTAAGACTCGGCGGGTAACATAGGCAACATTTTCCCCCTATTCTCATACCCCTTCCCCTCTCCCTGACATATTTTCGATGTAAATCTGTACCGTTCGACCGATCGGACTACAAATTCGGAAACTTATTCTTTAGGACTCGGTGGGTAACATCGGCTACATTTCTCCCCTATTCTTTTAACCCTTCCCCTCCACTGACATATTTTCGATGTAAATCTGTACCGTTCGACCGATCGGACTACAAATTCGGAAACTTATTCTTTAGGACTCGGCAGGTAACATAGGCTATATTTCCCCCTCCCTTTTTACCTTTTCCCCTCCCGCTGACATATTTTCGATGTAAATCTGTACCGTTTGATCGGACTCAAAATTTGGAAACTTATTCTTTAGGACTCAGCGGATAACATAGACCTTATTTTCCCCCTATTCTCATACCCCTTCCCCTCCCACTGACATATTTTCGATGCAAATCTATACCGTTTGACCGATCGGACTCAAAATTTGGAAACTTATTATTTAGGACTCGGTGGGTAACATCGGCTACATTTCTCCCCTATTCTTTTAACCCTTCCCCTCCACTGATATATTTTCGATGCAAACCTGTACCGTTTACCCGATCGGACTCAAAATTTGGAAACTTATTATTAAAGACTCAGAGGGTAACATATACGACATTTGCCGCCTATTCTTTTAACCCTTCCTCTCCCCTGATATATTTTCGATGCAAATCTATTCCATTCGACCGATCGGATTCAAAATTTGGAAACTTAATTTTAAGGACTCGGCGGGTAATATGTGTGACATTCCCCCCTTATTCTTTTAACCCTTCCCCTCCGCTGATATATTTTCGATGCAAGTCTATTTAAATTATTCTTTAGGACTCGGCGGGTAACATAGGCAACATTCCCCCCTATTTTCATACCCCTTCCCCTCCCCCTGACATATTTTCGATGTTAATCTGTACCGTTCGACCGATCGGACTACAAATTTGGAAACTTATTCTTTAGGACTCGGCAGGTAACATAGGCTATATTCCCCCTCCATTTTTACCTTTTCTCCTCACCTTGATATATTTTCGATGCAAATCTATACCGTTCGAATCAAACCTTTGTTTGCCCCTACAAATTTATTTTCAACTTAATCTTTAACGCCGGGTACGAACAGCTAGTTTTATTATATTTCTGACTGTCATTTATTTATTTAACACCACAGATACATCAAAGTATGCGTGTCTCAAAAAAGCGGGAAAAAATCGTGTGGCTTTATTTTTCACTCATTATTATATCATCCGCCAAACTACAAATTTTAATATTACATTAATAATATTGCAGAAAATATGAAAGAAAGGAGGTATGAGAAGATCAGATGATCATATTACTGAAAACATCAAACAACTATTGAGAAGGAAATGAAGGACCTCCACACAACCAAGGAAAAGAGGAAAAAGAGAGTATATACAGTCAGTAGGTATATCCTAACTTTGGTATGAACTTTAAATAAATTCAGTGTAAAATCTTAAATACGCTTTTATATGAATATGAAAAGGACACCATATAGGTTAGATTTTACTTCTACATAAAATTCTTCTCATATATAATTCTATAGATTATATATATTCGATGATACTGTCAAAGGCACAATGAAGCAATTTTTATGAGGACAACATTTTTTTTCAATAAAGAATTTACATAGCTTTGTTAGAAATACTGGTGAATAAAGAACAATTTTTCGTCAAATAGAGTACCTGAATCGGTTATTTCCTATACAGACTTAAGTTTGTCAATAGCATAGTTGTAGCATAGTTTTTTTACTCAAAAAAATCTAGTTATCTGAAATTTCTTCCCATTTGATTCGAGTTTAAAAATGTTCTCAGGTTTTCACGGCCGTTCGGGATCTTTTGTGTGTAGTTTTCTGGGATATTCTGATGACTTTTATTCATCACATCAGCCTTCCGATCCGAAACGTCAGCCAGAGAAGTCAGGTATACGTGGCAGAATATCCCAGAATACACAGTTTATTTGAGTTTATTAGAAAAACATCAAACGCGGAAATTTTACAAGTTTTTGTATCAGTATCGATATGAAGGAGGAAAGAAGAAGATTGTTTTGAAACCACTATAGCTAGCGTACGAGTGTCCTTGAACTGTCGATGGGGCGAGCTCGACGCCATTATATATTCTAGCCAATAGGGTAGCCGCGGCTTATCTCAGATTCTCCGTAGCCCGAGCTCGATGCGACGCGAACGGAAAGCTTCAAATAATGGTTTCGTAATAAGATGTTGTGATGAATCACCTGTTTCTATAGATTTTTTTTTATTATATTATTTTTATTTTGAACTCTAAGATGATTTAAATGCTACGCGGGGAAAAATTGAGCTAAACTGGCCGTAGTATTGGAGCTACAAAAATTTGGGAATGATGAAACGCTAGTATTGGGAGGGAGTTAGTAGCGATTGATCGGATATAGGTTACGAGCAGTTAATATTCAATTCTTATAAGACATATTAATCTTGTGGTAAAGCCGCGTTTGGTACAAATGGTTGACGATCGGCGCGGTCCGAGCGGTCCACATGTGCTTCCCAAAAAAAATACTGAACACGGCTTTCGTAGATTTGGGTCGCGATAATTGCAGTTTGAGCCGTTAAAAAACCGATTAACGTCTACTCTGAGGTGACGATGATATTGACAGTTCCACGAGGTTTCAGAATTATGGCCTTTTTTGCTGTGGTTTTGAAACCGCTTAAACGTCATTAATCGCCTTCTTAAGTGGATTGCCGCGCGAGAGAGATAGCAGAATATGAGCAAAGGCAAGGAAGGCAGGTTCTAATCGGGGGATCGCGCGAGGAAAACGCCCATAAATAATTTATAAGAATTGGCCGTGAAGCACGGATAAAACGTACACTATGTACCAGAGGGATGACCTTAACTGAGCGGATAATGATTTATTTTCGTTTCGCGGGAATCGGATAACGTAGGCAGATAGGAAAGTTAACTATAATTCCATTATATTTATCTGTAGACTGACGCTCTATCGAGGAGCGAATAATGATTCATTTTCGTTTCGCGGGAGTCGAATAACGTAGGCGGGTAGAGAAGTTAACTATAATTCTATTATATTTATCTGTAGACTAACGCTCTTCAGGCTTTTACAACAGATAGGTAATTGTGCAATGACGGTATATACAGTTAGGAAAGAGATAACGATAACGTGTAAGCATATTAATGGCACGACAAGAAAATAATATACTCGAATATAGATACAATATATTAACTATGTAATCACTACAAACCTGTCCTACGTTAGCGTAGTTTCAACAGGACGGGTAACGTGTATACGATTGGCTATTCTAGCTCAGATTTCGCCGGGTTTGCTAGTAATAACCACAAAACATAATTGGAACAAGTGTATTCAATTCAATTCAATTCAATTCAATTTATTTCATGATAATATGTACATGACAAACAAAATGTTTAAGGCATACATATTAGAAGTATATATCAAAAATGAAAATATTTAATAAATTAAAAATAACATAAATCTGGTCAAAGGTGTAGGAGAGTCCCGCTTCGGAAAACCCCCTCAGACACATGGAATATATCAATACCCAGAGCGATTTTGTTCAGCATGGCTGTGGCTCTTCCAACAGGCATAACCATCGGCAGGTTGGTCCTGTATATTGGAATGTGAAACGATCTATGCTGACGATGTCTAGTGTAATTGTCAGGAGCATACAAACCAATGCTCTGCATAGTTTGGGGATCATCAATCATACCGCGCAACAATCTAGATAAGAATATTGTAAATAAAATAATATGAATTTGCGGCTCATATACACATGAAATAAAAGGATAAAGCGTATGGGGATCTTATAGATGGATGGATAAATGAAACAAATATATATAGGAGTAAATGCAAGTAAAAAGCAAGCATATAAGTACCAAAAACATAGGAGAACATAGTGTGATAGAAATTCGAAGACGGGAGGAACAATAATGTGAAGTGGAACGGATATAGCAAGAGCATGTAACAATGATAAACGTACAAATACAGACAACTACTTGAGACCGATTCGACAGATACTAGCAATCTTTCAACACACCTCTAAGAACATGGTGAGCGGTATATAGTTATCAGCGGAGGCGTCCAGTGCCTTGGCAATGAATGAGCACTGAATTAATCCGACGCCTTGCCTGCGGCACTGGAGGTTTATTTACTTATTTGTTTTATTTGTTTTAATTTATTGGGTCTCTTACAGCCATATAATTAATCAATCTTTGAAGAAAAGACAATAATTGATGCACAGAGTTTTGGGCCAATTACGCGAAAACACATACATACAATCGATAAAAGAATAATAAAAACATGTCCAATAGTGGGTTGTGTGAGTGTGTATCTGTGTGTTTATTTATTTGTTTATTTATTTTGTTTTGGGAAAAAAATTAAAAGCAAAACGATCTTAAAAATCTTCCACTGAATTTAAAAATTTAATTTAACTTACATTAATAGTTTATTGTGTTATAGCGAATAGTACTCTTCCAGTATTATATTGTTCGAGAATATTCACTGTCTATGTAACATAGTTATCTTGTGGATCAATCTTACTGCCAATAAAAATAATAATAAATGGTTACAAATTATGTTTAAATTCCGCAACGGAGGGAGCTAATACGTCCCTGTGCGCGGAGAGTCGCGGCCAAAAGACAGGATTCATTGGGGACCCACGAGAAAAGATCGCCCAAAATTAATTTAAAATTAGGTATAGTGCCTTTGGATGATTGTTATATCTAGGTATGCAGTGTGCACGTGGTGAATATATGGAAATTGATCCCATGATATAGCGGCCAAGAAACGTTAAATTTCCGATAAAGACGAGTGGAAATACGAGGGAACGGGGCATAATAATGGTAGATAATGAAGAAACATCAACTATGATTAGGGGAGTACCCGATAGATTGTAGTTACGGTTGATCAAACGACAATATGGACTGAACTTAGAAATTAAATATTAAAAATTAATTATCGCGCTTGTGAAGCGAGTTCAAATCGTCCGAAGCCACTGAGTCCGTCCCAAATAGGCACAGGGATGGAGACAGAGATGGCAACAGGAGGTGGGATCAACTGACATATCCGAGTGGAGATATGGTTTTTTTTTGCCAAATTGAATCTTAGGAACAAAGATTTAGGTTTCAAGGAAAGTAGGATATTGAAAATCCTGGAAACACACGACTTAGGACCTTTGGCTGCTAGGGGGGGTTTAAAATGTCAAGACACAGCAGAAATCGGGCAGTTGGTGACGGTCTACGAGAGCGCAAAATCTGCGTCGGTTGTTTTTTCGAGTGATAGAACCGTGAGTGAAAGTTACCGTCGACTTAGAGTGCCTCAGTGAGTGAAAATTATAGTGAAAGTGCGTACGGGTAAATATACTCTTCGACATTGTTGGTTGCTCACGTTAAAAGAAAAGGGGGGTACGGGTTTGATTTTATTTTATAAAGGGTAATTAATTTGGCATATTAGAACTTCGGAAATTACTGCGCTTTATTAAGTTGATTAGTCCGGCATATATAGAACTGATATTTGCAGATCTCCGGAAACTAGCTGTGCGTTATAAAGATACCTATTTTATGCTAAACACGCGGGAAATTGTTAATAAATCTTGTAAAAATACCTATCTTATGCTAAATACGCGAGGTCCTGTTAAAAGAGTTTTAACTCAGAGTACGGGATTGATTTTATTTTATAAAGGTAATTAATCTGGCATATCGGAACTTCGGAAATCACTATGTTCTATAAAGTTAATTATTTTTGTCGTCTTACTAGGTTCACAGAATAATATTCGCAGAATTTCAGGAAACGGTAGAGTTCAAATTTAGTTAAATTCTCGTTTTACTAAGTATAGTATTGGCGGATCTCTGGAAACTAGCTGTGCGTTATAAAGATACCTATTTTATGCTAAACACGCGGGAAATTGTTAAAAGATAAAAGGGTTGTTACTAACAGATTCGATTTTAAATAAGTCTTATAAAATTACCTATTTTTTGCTAAAATTTAATTAATTTAACTTGGTCACATTTTAATTTTTACATTTGTAAGGCATATAATATTTCGTTATATGAAATGTTTCGATTAGACCGGATTTATTTTAGTTATTGAAAGGATATTTAGTTTATTTTAATAATTTCTCTTGTTTATGTTTAATAGTAAGAGTCCGTTAAAATTATAGCGAATAAATTCTGGGATTAAAATACGTTTAGTGAAAAATATATAGCTGATCTCGCGGGGTATCAGGTTCAGCCCATAATAATCTAGATTTTCATTTCGTTTAAAATTATATAGAGTAATTCCGTGAGAATCGGGGTTTATTTACAATTTTACAGATGTATGAAATTTCATTATTCTAAAAAATTATATAAAATAATCTCGTGGGGGTCGGGGTTTATTTACGGTTTTACAGAAGTACAAGTTTCACTATTTTATAAAGTATATAAAATTGCTTCCGTTCGGCCCGGGTTATCTTATATTATATAGGAAAACATAGGTCCCGCGCTATTAAAACATATAAAAACGTTTCATGTGGCCGGGATTATTACGCGCGTTGGGGAAAGTCTATAAGGTAAAAATATGTTTAATTTGATTCTGGTTATTTTATATTTTATGAAAGATATTTGCCTCGCGGACTTAAACTATGAAAAATGTTTCAATTAGTTCTGGTTATACATTAGGAGTGATGTAAACTTCGCGATTGTATAATTTGGGGTACTTCGTACTGTACGAAGACGTAAATCTCGCGTATAAAAACGTGTATAAAAAAAAACGTATATCATGTATTCAAACATATAAAAACTTCTAGTACATTGTTTCGTTAGACCGGGGTTGTATTATACTTATAAAGATGTTATAGGACCTCGTTATATTGAAAATATATAAAAACCGCCTGGGGCCGGGTCTTCTTATTTATAAACTATATAAGATTTCGTTACATTTAGTTATATAAAATGCTATCGTTCAGGAATTCGCGTTTCATTTTAAGCATATATAAATATAGGGTCCCGTTTTTGAGCAATGTTAGTGTTTCGTTTAGAATTCGCGCCTTCATTTAATAAATATGAAACATGTAGATTTCAATCAGAACTATTTTAAAATGATTCGTTTAGAAATTCGCGTCTTGTATTATAAATGTGAAAATTATAGTATTCGTTTTGAGCTAAAACGTGTGAACATAGAAACACTACAGCTTTGACCGCTATTTTGTTTACTATGCCTAGGACATTCTTGCGGTTTATTAGGCCTGATGATAAAATTTAAACTCTTACTCTGTTTAAAATATACGTAGTGTCTCCGCCTAGATTGGCTTCACGATATACCTTATGAAATTTGTAAGTTCCGTTGTCCTAAAATTATATAAAATTACCTTCGTTTAGATCGGGTTATATCATATTCCTCGTGGAACGCGTAAACCTCGTTGTCCTGAAACTAAATAAGGATGTTTCATCTAGACCGGGTTCATTTTACATTTTAGGAAGAATATAAGTCCCGCGTCTTTCACTACATAAAATGGATTTGGTAAGATTGGGGTTGTTTATACTTGCAGAAATTACAGAATCCCGTTATTCCTAAACTATATTAAAATGATAAATTATATTAAAATGATTTAAACTATATTAAAATTTGCCGGAGAGTGGATATCAAATATTCGAGATGATAATAAAATTATTTTTTTTTTTTTTATTTATTTGTTTACGCCCATTAGGCTTTTACATAAAGAGTATAAAATAAATTTCAAAAAGCACATACATTAAAAGTTTCAGGAATAGCACCAAATCATGAGTATAAAAATTAAAAATGTAGAGTAGGTAACGAGCAGCAATGCGTATAGGCTTTTACATAAAAAAATATATCATAAAATTAAAAAGAACATACATTAAACAATATAAATTACAAGTAGCAAATTATTAAAAGTACCAGGAATAGCACCAAAACATGAGTACAAAAATTAAAAATATAAAGTACAAAGCGGCAATGTGTACGAAAAATATATATTACCCACCATTACATATTAACAGCTGAAGTCAGTAACGAAGCAGTATTGCCTCTTTAAGTGTAAACTTTACTTTCTCCAGACTGTCGACGAAGATGTCAATCATGCAACCATATTCATCATTACATTATATTAAGAATAAAATAATTTTACTATCAATGCACAAACTTGGCAATGAACTACCTACATATGTCGACATTTTAAATCCATCTCTCTCAAAATTTAAAAAATCATTATATGATCATTTCTTTTCAAAATATTAAATTTTATATAATGTCTTAAATTTTTTATATATATAGCTGGCTATTCAAATTTAATATTGCTATATTATCGGTGAGTAAAAATTTCTGAGATCACTACTTTACACTTTTCTGCACGTATACCTTTTACATATATGTCTAACCTCATTATGTTTAAACTATGTATATATACTTTTTTACATTTATACCCTTTATTTTTCTTTCACATTTAATCGTTTGTTGTATTTTAATTATGTATAAACCTGCTACTTTACACTTTTTGCATATATACCTTTTTACATATATTTCTAACCACATTATGTTTAAACTATGTATATATATACTTTTTACATTTATACCCTTTATTTTTCTTTTACATTTAATCGTTTGTTGTATTTTAATTATGTATAAACCTGCTACTTTACACCTTTTTGCATATATACTTTTTTTACATACATGTCTAACCTCATTATTTTTAAACTATGTATATATACTTTTTTACATCTATACCCTTTATTTTTCTTTTACATTTAATCGTTTGTTGTATTTTAATTATGTATAAACCTGTTGTAAAAGGCTATTAAGCCGTGTAATTAATTAATAATAATAATAATAATAATAATAATAATAATAATAATAATAATAATAATAATAATAATAATCATAATAATAATAATAATAATAATAATATTAAGAATAAAACTAAATCGGCGGACCCTAAAAGTAATATGTATTGACCTTATAAAGATGTAGACTAGTGGGGTTTTATTATAGAAGCAATCAATTCTTTAACAACAACAAGTGGACCAGTGGTTGCTTCATGGGTTTGTTAAAACCTATAATTGGATGGAATCCTAGATTCAAAGCTTAATCCCGGTATTTCGGATAAATATAAGAATTTGTAACATCGGAAAATAACGGGTAACGGGTTTTATGAAAAATATCGGTGCGTATAATCATTAGAGTATGATCATTAGAATTGGAGTCTAGTCTCGATGACCCGGGAAGTACGGATACGTAAGACGGAAATAAGGACTATGTTGCAGTATTATTAAGATATATAAATACTTACAATTGTCGAGCTAGAGTCTAATTCCGGTATCCCGAGGAATATAAATTCAAAGAAAGGGAAATAATGTCTAGTTTCGGTTTGGTTAGAGTATATACACCGTATAGTTACAGAGGCTGGATACTAAGCCCCAGCTACGGAAACTTAAAAACGCGTGATGGCAGGATCAAAGGTTAGGTCGCGAACTATAGTTAATTAGGGGCCTGTGAATCGTATGCGCGTGCAAGGCAAGTGTCCGCAATCCTTAGGTATAAAGTGAGGTACATAAAGTGAAACTACGATGCACTGGAATGGATATAATCGGCGGCAGATGGGTAAGTCATGTCATCCTCTTTCCGTTTTGAGATTATAACGATATATAAAGGTGGCGCACGATTAAGAAGAATGGTCTCGGGTTCGATACCCCAGACAGAGACGGAAGAAGCGCCGACAGTGAAAGCTAACCCCTGTACCGTAAACTTTAAATATTATTTTATCCACAGGTGTTTGTTTGCATGTTGGATCCGTACTGACCATAATAGGGGCGAATTAATTCGCCAGATAACCTTTCTCTGCATGTGTGTGAACTTCCAGGGATCGCGCGGCCCGTGTGCTCGACGCCGAACTTAATTATTCATCTCAATTTATTTATTTAATTGATGATTCATTAAATTTCTATTTATTTATTTAATTGATGATTCATTAAATAATTAGGTATTTATTTGTCTATTCATATGCCGCGTCCCAGTTATATATAGTCAGGCGGCGTTTCGATAGCATCATCATCATCACCATCACCAGCAGTGTCCCAGTTATATATTGTCAGGAGACGTTTCAATAGTACCATCATCATCATCTTCATTAGCGGTGTTCCAGTCATATATAGTCAGGAGGCGTTCCGATAGTATCATCACCATCATTAGCAGTGTCCCAGTTGTATATCGTCAGGAGACGTTTCAATAGCATCATCATCATCATCTTCATTAGCGGTGTTCCAGTCACATAT
>JADDOH010014521.1:0-34430 GCA_016648135.1 Agrypnia vestita | reverse complement strand
CAAATTATTATTTGAATTAAACTTAACGCTTAACACTATTTAACTTAACGCTATTGCGTTAAGTTAAATAGTGTTAAGCGACTTTGTACGTTTGATTAATTAATTAATCAGTAATCAATAAATCCCTTATTAAATTCCAGCGTTTCATAAATTCTTTCCGCAGCCACGAAACGTGACATTACCATTGAGAACTGAAATCATTTTATTCATGCAAAAGATATTTACATTGCAGATCTCTTCAGAAAACAAGATTCTTGCCCGGAAGATCCAACCGTGCCTTCGTCAGTCCCTGGAAAGCAGCCAGAACTGGAGGTCGTCTCCAACCCTTATGAATCCACAAGTAGATGCACGTTTACTCCCGCTGTTAAGAAGGCACACACGAGCGAGCAGAATACACCCTCAAGTGTTCAAAAGCTCTCACATCCTGGGATGAATTTGTTTTCGTGTTCGCAGTGCATTTATTCGTGCAATAAGAAATCAAACTTAAAAAGACACGCGCTTTCACATACAGGACAGAAACAGTTTTCGTGTTTACATTGCAACTATTCGTGCAATCAGAAATCACACTTAAAAAGACATACGCTTTCACATGCTGAAGAAAAACCGTATTCGTGTTCACAGTGCAATTATTCGTGCAATCAGAAATCAAGCTTACAAGTGCATATTCTGAAGCACACTGGAGAAAAACTATTTTCATGTTTACAGTGCAATTATTCGTGCAATGACAAATCAAACTTAAAGAGACATGTGGTTTCACACACTGGGGAGAAACCATTTTCATGTTCACAGTGCAATTATTCGTGCAATCAGAAAAGATGCTTGAAGCAACACATGCTTAGGCATACTAAAAAAAGATTATTTTCATGTTCACAGTGCAATTATTCATGTAATCAGAAATCAAGATTAAAGCAACATATGCGAAAGCATACTGGATAAAGATTATTTCTATTTTTACAGTGCTATCTACAATCATATCTACAATCAAAAATAAAGCTTGTAGTAATTTTCGGCCAAAAAAATGTTTACCTCAATCTCTATAATAAGTGGGTGCTTTAGAAATTATACCTAGATTACAGATTTCTGTTAATGTTGTAACCGAGCGCGCTACAGTGTGTTTCAATCTCATCTTACCTCTTTTTACCGTTGCCGATGCGCGCTACGTAATTTTATGTACCAATCTTAAAGTTTTTGTTATTATTGTTGTTGATATACGGTGCTTATCTAGTGCGGCAAAATTCAATAATAAAAAAATGCACATACATTTTCTCGTATTAACTAATTAAAAAATATTTTAAATATAGCTATTAGTTTCTTTAAATTTTGATGTTAATATCTGTCGCTGTTCAATTGATATTTTTAATTGTGAGATATCTAATGTTACACATCATTATGCGAGTTCTGCAAGGCTCGCTCGTTTTTTTTTTAACAGTTATTTTTCATAAAAAATAAAAAGTACTTCAAATAATAAATCAATAATATTTTCCTACTATTCGTTGAGTTCTTCAAGGATGTTACTTTCCAAACATATCAAACAAAAACATTTAACATGTTCGTTGCACAGTGGTTTTTCACACAAATAACATCCATTTTTGGCACAGCTTTCTTCTTCTACAGCATATTCGAAGATATTCCATTACGATCGTGTTAATTATCTAGGGATCGACTACTGCCAACAATTTTCCACATTCTCTGGCGAATATCTGACTGTAAATTATGAATACTCGTCCCCCTATGGTGTATGGTTTTATCAACTGAAAACCCAGCACCCTTAAAAAATCGACGCTAATAACTAATTTAAAAATTGCTAGCAAATATTATTTGTTCATTGTTACCAGCAATTTTTAAAAGACAATCGAGTACCTACGGTTTGAGGCCATCTATTACTCTTCCTGGTTTTTGAACCTTTCATCTCATCAGCATCTATCCACTGTCCCTTTGGTCAAATTATACAATGTCATCAAATTGGTAACTCGGTTGGTCACTGATGGAATCGATAGAGTTAATAACATATTCTTCTTCCAGCCATGAAGCGATAGTGCCGACTGCTTCTAAATTCATCAGGTTTAGCATTTGTCGAGAGGTCAATGGCTTTGAATCCTTATCAATCTAAAAAATGTAAAAATCAGAAAATCTTCACATAATATATCGGGAAAAGATTAATCTAATTAAAAATACTATATTAAAAAAACATCAAAACTCATAAAAATATTTTTAAAAATGGCGTAGGAAATAAATAATTACGTCGTTAGGGGCTCAATGAGGGAATCACTCACGGTTGCGAGGCGCGCGCAGATAGCTTTCCGTAGCACGGTTGCTTGAGTACTAAATGTATTTGTTCTAGCTCCATTAACATTTTTTTAATTTTTTGATTTATTTATTTATTAACGCCCTATAGGGCTTTTACAACAGATAGGTAGAGTGTATATTAACATTATAGAGTTTAAAGAAAAAAATAATAATAACATGTAAACATAATAATAACATAAAGTGGAAAGAAAATACTTAAAATACAGATACAAATATATAAAGATAAATATAATATAAAGTAAAACGAAAGTAAATAAAAAGCAGAAGCATTAGAAAAACAAAACATTATAGAAATACAAAAACAAAAAAGTAATAATGTAGAGTGAAAAGATATAGCATAAGCTTTGAAAGTCATAATATAATTCAAGAGGAATGCTCAAAAGGTCCATGTGGAGTGGGAGCAAAAATTATTATGCTTTCTTTACATGCCAGACAATCAAAAATTTTGGTGAGGGAAACCCTCACTGCGCCACTACTCCCGGGTTAATAAAAATATTATTAAAAGATTTTTAATTGCACGATGCGGAGAGAAAATAGATTTACTCATATGCAGCAAGTGTCTCCAGAGCGGGTTGTGAAACTCTACAACTCATTTCTTCCTACAATCATCCGCCCATTCTTTTAAATACTGATTGGCTTGAGCAGTAGATTTACCGCGGATAAAGCCAACTTAACAATCATAGGTAGATGTAGGGACACGATATCGAATAGAAAGTATCGATACTGTACTCATCAGTAGTACCGGAAAAAAGTATCGAACTCGTAAAAGTATTGAAACAAAAGTAACGATACTCCAAAGTATCGAGTACATCGGGAAAATATCATAATAACATAGGAAAATATATCGATGACCAAAAAAAAAGAAGGTCGCCAAGAAAAAAATGAAAAAGGTAACCAAAAAAAGGTCGTCGGTCGTCAAAAAAGTGACTAAAAAGGTATCGATACTTTCCAAAAAGTACTCATTGAGTAAAAGTATCGAATAGAAAATATCGAGTACAAAAGTTTCGGTATCGAAAGAAAAGTACTCGATACCACAAAGTATCGATACCTTTTTCGTGTCCCTAGGTAGACGATAAAGTAGACTCTAACCTATCTCGTATCAGCGTCCAAACACCTTCCCAAAACAAGAAGGTGCATGATTGGCAGAAAAGCGCCTGGATCCGATCGTGGCTTGTTACGTAACTTTGGTATGAAAGCGAACACACCATGTGTGAAATTTTTCAACGAATTGCCTACTGAGGAAAATTATGAAGCATTTAAAAAACGTGAAAAAATACCATCAGAAATAATATAAAAACAATATTTTATTATATATGTACTTATTATTATTACTTACTTATTACTTTACTTATTATTAAATATATGTACCTATTACTTATTGTCTATACCTACATATATTTAAATGTAAGTGGTTGCGGATATTTTATACGTTTCATACGAAATTTTATATATTTTATACGTAAAACATACGGTTGGTACAAGATATCCCCAACCAGTTACAGTTAAATATGTCTAATGACCGTAATAACAGCCTCTTAATGTTATCTCTTTAATGTCTATACATATACCTACTTATTACCTGATGAATATGTACATTTCATCATATAATTTATCTGTAAATGTAAAATGTGATGATACTCCTCTCCTACACGCGAGTTTATGTCACTTTATGTAAAAGAGAAATAAAAGGATAAAAAAATGTATTTTTGTTATTATATTTGAATTCCAGAATAATCTCATCGCAATTCAACCGTGTTTCGAGTTCAATATGACACGTTTAGTCGTACAAATAAGATTATATTGAGTTGGTGAATGGTAGAAAGGCCTTCCTATCGGATAATGAATAAGATAATTAGTCTACGCCCTGCTCGTGTCTATGGTCGACTGACATTAGAAAGTCGCCATTTCTTAATCGCGTCTCGTCCTCGCCGGAACCATGAACCGCGCTGAGCAAGATGTTCCTGCTGTCAAGGCCGAGCCAGGGTCTGCAGCCGGCAGCGGCGATGAGGGAGCAGGCGGTGGAGCGCCCTACACGGAGATAGAGATATCGTATCCAGACATCAAGCAGGAGTACTCCAGGAAGGTCGACCAGCGCGCTGGCGAGGAATTGGTTCATTATTGGTTTATTCTCAATTGAGTGAAATGCTCGCTCCTGATGTGGCCGTAGAGATGGATAAGCTAAATTGTACTTAACGGTTTGATCCAGTTCATTTCGACGGTTCGTTCCGTGGCGATAATTGGATACTCTGATTTCAACAATGGACCATATTTGGGTAGCTTTAAGCATTAATAAAATTATTCAGAACAAAAGAGAGCAAAATTTGTGTTTCCTAAATATTGTAAACTATATTGGAATGCTCTGATTTCTACAATGGAGCATATTTGAGTAGCCTTAAGCATTAAAAAAGTTATTCGACTTTTCGTTTCCAAAATTTCGCCTTTTTGACATTTAAGATGTTATATCTATGGTTAACATCAGTTTCCCCAAATCATAGAAACCATTAATAATCGATGAATATGGGAAATTCTGATTTTTTTCCATTGAGATATACCCGTTGGAGTGCTAACTGTTATAATAGACTATCAATTTAAGATAGACCCGTGTATCATCCATTAACAAAAGTTAACTTATATGGTCACCTGTACTAACTTGAAAAAGTTATTTGACTTTACGTTTCGAAAAATTCGCCTTTTTGACATTTAAAATGTTATATTTCCCCAAACCATAGACACCATTGAATAAAAATGAATATCGGATATTCTATTTTTTCCATTGAGATGTACCCGCACAGATAGCACTGTTATAATAGACTGAGTACCAATTTAAAATAGACACATGTGTCATGCATTAATAAAAGTCACATATACGGTCACCTGTACTAACTTGATAGAAAAATGCAGCATTATTTTTTAAAGTCTGACCTACAAAACCATACCATTAACTACAAACAATAAATTGTATCCAAAAAATTAACGAATGATCCATGAAATACAAATATATATAAAATAGCCAAAATAACTGACATCATTCGAAATTGCAGTACTTAAAAAAAAAACAAGAAGTAAATGTACAAAGAAACAAATCTATTAAATACTATTAGTAAAATTATATCAGTGGTAATGTAATTTCGAGCGTAGCCCGGGAAAAGCCCTGTTTTTTTAATTTTTTTTTTTTTCTGCCTGCTTGAAAGTACAATCCAAGTTATTATATTTACAAGCTTTTAAAATTTTCTTTTTATTTGTAAATTGGTTTAATGCATCCCCATATTTAGTACTCTTGATGGTACTTTCGTACGTATCGAAAAGTATGCTCTTAATCACTATATTTTTAAATATGTGAACATTTGTTGTTCTTGTAGGAGAATAGTATACGGAAGTACAGCGCGACATAAGCAGTTCTCCTGGTCACCTGATCTGGACACAGGTTACTTTATGATGACTTGCTTGATACCGAGCTGGTATGAAGCTGAGCCCAGGAGACAGGCAACTCTCCAGCTCTGTTGTACTAAATTATTGATTTTGGTTTCAGAAATGGGTTCCAGCAATGTGGGGTATCCAGCTGACAGCGGCGAAGAGGGAGCAGGCGGTGGAGCTCCCTACATTGAGATAGACATCAAGCAGGAGCGCTCGGAGTACTCCAGGAGAGCCGACCAGCGCACTGGTGAGCAGGAGTTCATTTCCTTGGATAACCAATCCGTAAAGTAGATCCTGCACTTGGTGTGACCGTTACAGCATGATGTATACTAATAGAATATGTCAACGCATTCACACATATTTTCTACAACTAAAATGTAATACCAATCTTCTCTTCAGAACCCTAAATTTGAGGGCATATTAAGGTAAAGCTTGACAACTTTAAGGAACACCCTGTTGACGACTTTCATTTGTTGTTAGTTTTTCCGTAACAAATCCGTTTTATTTTCTTATTAAAATAACTGGTCACAAAACGGGTGAGAGTAAAATGTGTTATGCTTGTCGAATATCCAGGTATAGCGTCACATGGCAGACACACAAATTTGTACTTTTATTGTCTATTCCCATACAACTCTGTCTATCTATCTGTCTGCCTATATGTAGTTTATACTAATCTACACCATTTCACCAATCTGACCCGAATATTGCATATTTATTCTTAAGCACCCTCCTCTTTAAACCCCCCCACAGATATAAATGTTGTGTACTCCAATTTTAATTTTATACAATTTATTTAAAATTTTACAATGATGCTTTACCCTCGACCTCCACCCGCCTCTGCCACGCTCACCATTATAAATAATAACTTACGAGGATTCCAATTCAATACTTTTTGTTGCGTAGTTAATTATTTTTATCGCGAAGTCAAGTTTGTTGTATGCTTAATGGCCTGTTCTAGACTGTTACGAGTAATCAATGAGTTAGTTTGCTTTTCAAAAGGCTTGGTAATTTAAATAGTGAAAAAAGCAAAAACTTGTGGCAGTTAACTTCATCATTATTTTTTATTTCTGTAATATAAGCGTGGATAATGACTTTCGTATATACATATATACGAAAAGTATAATACAACCAAATGTAAAATTTCTGACGATCTGGGAGGCAAATTATCTTATTTCCCTATATATTTAATGTTATTTTTTCTCTTTATTTATTGTTATTAATAGGATGCATACCATGCCAGCATTTTCCCTGTTGATTTATTTTATGCATTTTTAACTTAAGTTCCTAGACAATTATTTTGTATTTATAGTATGCAGATCGAAGATGGTAGATTCCCAGTATAGTCTGTGGAGCCAACGAATGAAGCATAAGGCACCTAGCACAACATCAAAGAATATTCCAGATTTCCAATGACATTATTCTTTTGAGCCTTACAGACATAATCTCTCAAAACTGTATTGAGAACATAAAATATTATTCATACAAAAACTATTTTATTGCAGATCTCTTGAGAACACAAGAATCTTTTTTGGTTGATCCAACTAAGACTTCGTCTACCCTTGGAAAACAGCAGGAATTGGAGACCATTTCCAAACCTAAAAAAACCTCGAGCAAAAACACGTTTACTACTTCTGATGAGAAGGCGTTTTCATCTTACCAATCACTGTATACGAGCAAGCAGAATGCTCCTTCAAAGAATTCATTTTCCTGTTCGCAGTGCAATTGTTCGTGCAATCAAAAATCAAGCTTAGAGACGCATGTACTTAAGCACTCGGGAGAAAAACTATATAATTTACCACTGTATTATACGTACGTTTATACGAAAAACTGCACTCAGTTTTTCGTATAAACGTGAACAAAGCTTACAAGTACACCTTAAGCACACTGGAGAAAAAATATTTTCATGTTTACGGTGCGATTATTCGTGCAATCGGAAATCAAGCTTAAAAAGACATTTGCTTTCACACACTGGAGTAAAACCATTTTCGTGTTCACAATGCAATTATTCGTGCAATCAGAAAACAAATTTATTAAAACATATGCGTAAGCACTCGGGAGAAAGACTATTATCATGTTTACAGTGCAATTATTCGTGCTATGATAAATCAAACTTAAAAAGACATGTGTTTTCCCATACCGGAGAGAAACGGTTTTCATGTTCACAGTGCAGTTATTCGTATAAACATAAACAAAGCTTACAAGTACACGTTCTTAAGCACATTGGAGAAAAAATATTTTCATGTTCACAGTGCGATTTTTCGTGCAATCAGAAATCAAGCTTAAAAAGACATACGCTTTCGCACACTGGAAAAAAACCGTTCTCATGTTTACAGTGCAATTATTCGTGTAATCAGAAATCAAACTTAAAAAGACATGTGTGTTCCCATAGAGTAGGCTAACTCGCCGACAGGCCGGAGATAAATTACTGTTCTGGGTATACTGTGGCGACACGGCCTGGAGACGGATATGAACAATTCCATGGAAAACATGACATTGGCACTTAAAAATAAAGCGGGCATGATTCTTCCTTTCATCTTTTCATAGAGGGATTATTGATAATAGACAATTTATGTTGACTTTGGTTCTACAGTACCTACTTTATTTGGTAATTCTTTCAAGAGTGTGAAATGTACATAACAACATATCACATCGGGAAAAAAATAATTTAATATAAATAAATTGATAATTTTTGCGATAAATCTAAATTTATAAAATATTTTTTAAAATTTGCATTATATAAATGGCACTGACGTGGTTGGCGGCTCGAGAATGGAATTCGGCACAGCTGCGAGATAGCTCTCCGTGGAACGGTATATAAGAGTATAATACATCTGTACCTATAAAACTCCATGTCTGTCTGTCTTTTCTTTATAAAAACCTACACCGTTTGACTGGTCTAACTCAAATTTTGCATATTTATTATTTAGGATCCTGCGGAAAACGTAACCCACATTCCACCCTCCCTCCCCTTGATATATTTTCTGTACAAATCTATACCATATGACCGATCTGACTCAATTTTTGCACACTTATTCCTTAAGACCCTTCGGTAAAAATAGTCCACATTTCCCTCCTCCTCCTTTACTCTCCCCCGTTATATATTTTCTATACAAATCTTTACCGTTTGACATATCAGACCCAAGTTTTGCATGCATATTTTTCAGGACCCTGCGTGATTATTATGTTATCTATTATTAGGTTGTGTTCCGAAAATAAAATTCAATCGTACACGTGAATGATCATACAGAACCAAGCATTTGTAATTTCATTTTATAATTTACAATTTTACAACTGAGTAGGTTATTGGTCTTGTGGTTAGGATACTCGCCTCGTGATCCAAAGGTCGCGGGTTCGAACCTCACTCCAAACTCGCAAGTTGTCCTATTTTCATAGCACAAGCTTAGTTTGAAAATAGTAAGAATATTGATGTGACACGTATTCCGTGTTAGCATCTCTATTTAAAAAAAAAATCTGAAGATATGTACAATCATACCCCAAAACTCTCCGGCACATCCATCTACCTCCTAACTGGATTAAATTGAAACATCGTTATTTTTTAGCGGTTTCGCAAAACAATGGAACCTTCACAGTATTTTTTTAATACTTAATCTGTTACCCGGGAAAACGTCGGGAACACACCGCTAGTATTTATATGAATATTTATTGTACTCTTAATATATATATAATTTTTTTCTTAGTGCACCCCAGAGACAGTGCGTTGATTGCAGTGCCTTTATGGCGGGGAGACCGCTTTATCATTCACATAATGCCAAACTGGATGGCGAAAGTGTGCGGTCGATAAGAGAGCTTTTTTATAGAACGTGTGCGGGTGTGAGATGTATGGTTTACTTACATTGTGATAATGGGATCCCCAATTCCATAAAGGAATTAAATAGTATAGAACTGTTCAATAAACGGCTGAAGGGACTCGTGTTGGAGGGGAGATAACTGTTTGACAAGTCAATGTGATTATATTTAATATGTGTACCCACTTATTTTGCTGTATTTCCTGTCCCCTTATACCAGCATTGCTGCTGGGGACATGCTATTTAATTTTTATGTTAATTAATACAAATTGTTATATTCATTATTCATTACAACTTTTCATTTTCTTTTTTGATACTTTCTGTATTGTTAATTTATTTTCATTCTGTTATTTTCTCTACATATTTAAAATTTTTATTATGTTTAGTTTTCTAATTTTATTCCATTATTTGTTTAATCCCAGCAAACTTCACAGGTCATAATATGTATCCTGAGGATGAACTGCCATTAAATTACTTTATGAAACCGAAAAAGAACGATTTTGCAGTCGTTCAATTTGTTAGAAAACAACTAGTCAAGCATTATGTTGGAAAATTACTGGCAAACATTGAGGATAATGAATATGACGTTAGCTACTTACGTAGAAGTGACAAAGTTGACAATAATTTCTACTTTCCTATCGAACCGGATATAGCGATGGTATCGTTAGACGATATTGTGCTTCTTCTCGTAAATGTCGCAGCAAGAAAGACCAAACGTCAGACAGATGTCTATACGTTCCCAAAGAATTTTATAAAGAAATTTAATATTTGCTAGAAATGTTTACTTTCTATCTTATTGTCACTTTTTCTATTATTGTTGTGTTGGAATATTGTGCCCCTTACCCTGTAACAGAGTACCCCAATACGGGGCTAAGTGTTACAATCGACTGATTTAATTAAAGTGCAATTTAAATTTAGTAGTTGCTAATAATGTTCATGTTTGAATAATTTTAATCAAAGAGAGATTATTATAGTTCATATCCATGCCGGAAACAAGCTGATTAAAACAATTTTTTGACACTAAATTCTAGATTGTTTTCTTTGTAACACTGTAACCAACCTTAACCTATACTTAAAAAGTCATTTCTTCGTTTTGAGTAAAGTATGCGGAGTTGTTCTTTAGATACATTTGTCATCATCATCACTCTTGGCTCCACAACCCCTGGTGGGTCTTGGCCTCCTCAAGAGTCTTCCTCCACTCATCTCGGTCTGGTGCCAGCTCTCTCCAGTTCAGAAGCTCCAAGGCAGAAAGGTTTTTGAAGACGTTGTCGCTCCATCTTAATTTTGGTCTTATGTACATATATAGCATAAAACATACTAGCTTAGATACATATATGGCAAGGAAAAATGGGATAAGGAGAAAATAAAATAAAATGCGTCTATTTTTCAATTTTTTGAAAAAGGACAAACGATATGATTAATTTTTTTTTTAATTTGGCAAGAGACAACGATATTAGTAAACTTGGTTCAAAATTGAATAAAAAACTAACCCATAAAAACAAATTTTTTATTATACTCGCTTTCTTTGTAAAATATAACAACAATTAAAGACGAATTAAAACATATAACATAACACTAAACTTACAGGAATTGAATATATTTCGAAAATGTCAGATGTTTTGAGCTTTGATATGACACTTCATGCTTTGAAGATTAAATTCTAAAAACATTTGTCAGTTTAATCAACATTTTGATATATTTGAGAATTTTGTGTCATCTGTGAATCAAGTGTCATAAATGTTCTAAATTCGCAGTGAAGTACCTATTACATACACCGACGGAGTAATTCAAATTTTAAATATTCCGTGACGTCGTCAGGCCGCTGTTGGTAGTAATCAAACATTTGTAAGGTTTTCAATTTTAAAAAATCAATTAAATTTTTTTAAAATCCAAAATTATACTATAATTATTATTATTTTTTAACGAAAATTCGATAGAGGATTGGCGGAGCACGTTACACGGATAACTTAATTCTTATTATGACATTTATAGCAACATTTCACACGCAGGCCAGCATCACACTTAGTATCGATGTGACGGGCAAATCTTACACATCAGCTTTTGACACCTGCATACTTTTAATATGAAAAGAGTACCTCCTGTGTTCGTAGACAGAGTGTATATTTTCGATTGCAGATACAATTGAACTGTGAACGTAAAAAATATTTCTTATACTAAACTTAAAACAGTATGCCTCATATTATGTTGTTTAAAGCTTAATTTGCGACTCCAGGAATAATTGCACTGTGAACATCGAAACAGTTTTACTCTAGAGTGGTTACGCACATGTTTCACAAAGTCTGATTTTAGATAACATGAATAATTGAAGTGAACATGAAAAAAGTTTTTCCTCAATGTGCTTAAACACATGTGCCTTCAATATCCTTGATTTATGTTTGCACGAATTATTGCACTGCGAACATTATAACAGTTTCTTTCCAGTGTGTAAGAGCGTATGTCTTTTTAAATCTAATTTCCAATTGTACGAATAATTGCACTGTGAACATGTAAAAAGTTTTTTTCCGATATGATTAAGTACATGTACCTGTAAGCTTGATTTATGATTGCATGAATAATTACACTGTAAACATGAAATTAGTTTTTATCCAGTGTGCTTAAGCACACGGTTCTTTAAGTTCGATTTCTGATTAGACGAGTAACTGCACTATGAACGTGAAAACGGTTTTTCTCTAGTGTGTATAAGGGTATGTGTTTTTAAGTTTGATTTATGATTGCACGAATAACTGCACTGTGAACATGAAAACGGTTTTTCTCCAGTATGTAAAAGGGTATGTGCTTTTAAGCTTGATTTCCGACTGCACAAATAACTGCACCGTGAACATGAAAACGGTTTTTCTCCAGTGTGCTTAAGCATATGTCTCTGTAAGGTAGATTTGTGATTGCATGAATAACTACATTGTGAACATGATAACGGTTTTTCTCCAGTGTGTAAAAAGGTATGTGTTTTTAAGCTTGATTTCTGAATGCACGAATAACTACACTGTGAACATGAAAACGGTTTTTCTCCAGTGTGTAAAAGGGTATGTGTTTTTAAGCTTGATTTCCGACTGCAGGAATAACTGCACTGTGAACATGAAAAAAGTTTTTCTCCAGTGTGCTTAAGCACATGTCTCTGTAAGGTAGATTTATTATTGCACGAATAACTGCACTGTGAACATGTTAACGGTTTTTCTCCTGTGTGTAAAAGGATGTGTGTTTTTAAGTTTGATTTCTGAATGCACGAATAACTACACTGTGAACAAGAAAACCGTTTTTCTCCAGTGTGTACATGGGTATGTGTTTTTAAGCTCCATTTCCGACTGCACGAAAAACTGCACTGTGAACATGAAAACGGTTTTTTTTCAGTGTGCTTAAGCACATGTCTCTGTAAGGTAGATTTATTAATGCACGAATAACTGCACTGTGAACAGGAAAAAATATTCTTTCGAGTATGTGAGACCTCGTGAATCCTTAAGGAAGCCTTCTGCGTGCTCGTGTACGGGGACTGAGAACACGAAAATGCCTTCTCACCAGCGGGAGTAAGCGCATTTTCGCCGGAGGATTTTTCAGGGTTG
This sequence comes from Agrypnia vestita, assembly GCA_016648135.1. NCBI lineage: Eukaryota > Metazoa > Arthropoda > Insecta > Trichoptera > Phryganeidae > Agrypnia > Agrypnia vestita. The sequence continues at coordinate 21,328 of JADDOH010014521.1, read as the reverse complement.
GAAATGGTCTCCAGTTTCGGCTGCTTTCCAAGGGCAGGTGAAGTCGTAGTTGGATCATCTGGAAAAGAATCTTGTGTTCTCAAGATATCTGCAATGTTAATAAATTTTGTATGAATAAAATGTTAATACAGTTCTGAATATTTATGGTCATAACGCTCAAATAATAATGAAACATTTTCTCCAATACTGTGTATCTTATTAATAAAAAAAAACAATAAATATACAGAAAAAAAATTAACACGAAACATACAGAATACTAAGGTACCGCATTGAAAGCCTTCTTAACAGCAAACAAAATCATTGATTACTAGGTTTGTCCACTAAGGCTTCAAGAAACTTCTCGATTAAAAAACTAACTATGCAAACAAAAATTATTGATTTGCTTTCCCCTTAAATTATCATTCATAATGGTGGAGTAGCGGCAGAGGGGGATGGTTTGGGGGAAGAGTTTCATTTTATAATTTTGTAAAAAAATTATAAAATTAAGATTGTAGTGCAGAACATTTAAATCTGAGAGAATAAGTGGGTTTAAAGGGGGGGGGGAGGAGGGAGATGGAGCCTTGAAATTCCGCAAGATTCTTAAGAAAAAGTATGCAATACTCGGGTCAGATATGTCCACTGATGTAGATTCATTTGTATGGAGAACAGACAGACCGATAGACATTGAGTATTATAAGTATAGATAATAAAAGTCCAAATATGTGTACCATTTTGTTGTCACCCGTTTTTTGACCAGAATTATTTCAATAGTTGTTTCCACACAAAACTACAAACTAAGATTTTATCAAGATAACACGAATCTTGTATGCGTCTTCGATGTGATAGAGGAGGGATTTTATGTTAACGCTCGTTTTCTGTGTATGAGTTTAATTCTAAACGGGAACGGAAATTAAAAAATATTGAGAAATTTGTGTTGGATATTTTCAAGTCGCTCACTGTACGTAGAATAATGGGTATTCCAAACTCCAGTTGACTGCGTACAAAGGAAAAATACAAAGGGATTACTGTAAACGATGATTGAAATGGGTTTGTCGATCTGGCAATGAAACCAAGGAGTCAATTAGCAATTACCGATTCCATATGAGGAATAAATGTTAATTTAGAATAGACACCGAGATCCTTAACTTGAGAGTAGATGTTAAGTTGCTTAATAATTATACGATAATATTTTCCTATAAAAATCAAACAATTTTCAAATAAAAGTCAACGAGTTTTTCCTACAAGTTGTGAAGTTTTGACTTAAAATCTATTCAAAGTCTTTATTTTTGCAATAATAATCTGCAATGGTGTGCGAACGTGAAAATATGGTAGTACATTTCCGTAAGAGAAAATATATGAGAGTTGCGTTGACATATTCCATCTTTTCTACCAATAAAAATCAATATCTGTATGTTCTCTATACAAAATACACCGTTTGACCGATCTGACCCAAATTTTGCATAGTTTTTCTTTGAGACCCGGCGAGTAACATAGATGACATTTCCCCCTCCCCTCATATATTTTCTGTACAAATCTACACCGTTTGCCGGTCTGACCCAAATTATGCATTCTTATTCTTAAGGTCCCTGCGGAATACATAAGCCATAATTCCCTCCTGGATATTCCATCCATCCCATCCTAGATTATATGGAAACATTTTTATTGTGACTTGGCAAAACATTGGTAACTTTGTGACCCACCACAAACTAATTTTTAACTAAATCCTGAATTCGAACAACGCCGGGTGTGAACAGCTAGTACAGCTATATAATTATACATCATGCTGTAACGGTCACACCAAGTGAAGGATCTACTTCACGGATTGGTTATCCAAGGGAATTAACTCCTGCTCACCAGGGCGCTGATCGGCTCTCCTGGAGTACTCCGAGCACTCCTGCTTGATGTCAGGATAGGATATATCCACATCACTGTAGGGCGCTCCACCGCCTGCTCCCTCATCGCCGCTGTCGGCTGGAGACCCCACATTGCTGGAACCCAGTTCTGGAATCAAAAATATTAAACTGATACAACAGGGCTGGAGAGTTAGTCACCTGTCTCCTGGACTCCACCTCAGGCTGTACTTGCATCAAGAAGTCAACACGGAATAAAGATTATGTCGCGTTATGTCGTGTACTGCTCCCCTATATTAGTAATAAAAGCTTCGCTTATTTCAAAATGTAATTATTTACAGGATAATCTACGCAGAAACATCCATTTAATAAGTCTGCAGGCATTCATAATGAGAAGATTCGTTCGGTTGATTGAACTTTCATTCGCCGTACCGTTCATTGAAGTGAACTGTTCACTTACTTCTATAGTTTAGCATTTCACCAAACGAGTCCATGTATATGTGAATGAAAACATATGTCAAGAATTCTAAATGTTAGGATATTTAGCGAATCATAATCCGCGAGAGACTGCATTCAAAGAATTTGAAAATATAATAAAATAAATGGAAAATATAACAATTCATTTGGAGTTTACTTCGAGTTGGAAGTAAAAATGAAGATTTGATGATTAACGTCAATAGAAAACATTGGATATCGTGGCTAGAAGCCAAAAGGGCGTTAGTGATTATTTCTAACTTTACAGGAGAGCAAAGTAATATTTTGTCAATATTTCTTTTATTTTAAAGCGATTTCAGTTTGTGTATTGGATAACCAAATATGGAAACCGTTTAATAATAAAAGAAACATTGACAAAATCAGATTGGCAGAACTTTATTTTGCTCTCCTGTAAAGTTCGAAATTACCCTTTTGACTTTCTACCCTCGATATGTACAGAACCTTTGATTCATTTAATTAAAAGCATCGTAATTTATATTTTTTTTCATAGACACAAGCTTTTCTATTATCTATGGTTTTAGTAAACCTGATGTTAACCATAGATAAAATGTCACAAATGTCAAAATGTATGGTTAATTTCAAAGTTTGCAAATACTAAAAGTCGAATAACTTTATTAACACTAAGAGCAACTCAAATATGCTGAAATCAGTTGACTCGATTATCATCACGGAACATAACCTCGAATAAAACTGGATCCAAACCGTAAAGTACAATCAATCCATCCATCTTAACGGTCATATCAGGTGCGAGCATTTCACACGATCCAAATAAATTAATATTGAATAGTCTCCTCACCGGCGCGCTGGTCGGCCTCCCTGGAGTACTCCGAGCACTCCTGCTTGATGTCGGGGACCCATGTTATTTCTAGCTCAGTGAGGGGCGCTCCACCGCCTGCTCCCTCATCGCCGCTGCCGGCTGCAGACCCTGGCTCGGCCTTGACAGCAGGAACATCTCGGTCAGCGCGGTTCATGGTTCTAATTTCTTCCAAGGAGGATGGGCGATGAGACCTGTTGTGTGTTGAGCAAATGGCGTCTGTCGAATGACTTCCGACCGTAGACACTAGGAGGGCATAGACAAATTATCTTATTAATTATTCGATAGGTAGGACAAATATGAAACAAATAATTTGAATTTCCTCACAATCTCCATTTCACTAATGTTATAGTGTTCAATGTGTGATTAACCACACAGTGTTTTTTACCTCACAATTTTGTCTTAACGCGTTTATACAACTTATGAAATAAAACTGAAAACATAAATCAAGAAAGCTACAATAATGTCAAAATTACGTTCTGCATTGAAATGACTAATTACTCCTACAATGTGTGTTTTGAGTTAAATATGCAAAGTTGTTCTTTTAATACATATCAGCGAGGTAAAATAAGATGAGTCAGAAAATAAAATAAAAGGCCAGTATTTTTAAATTTTTTGAAAAAGGACAAATAAAATGATTAATTATTTTTAAAAATTGGCAAGTAACAACGACATTAATCAACTTGGTTCAACATTCTTGTGCGAAAAACAAAATTACTGGTGCAAAAATTTAATAATAATACGAAAGGTTTTGATAAATATTTCATAAAAAAACGAAACTCAAAAATTTGTTTTGGTTCTGTTGAAAACCTGCATTTTTTAACTTATTCAATTATTATTTTCGCCCACAGATTAATAAAGTAAAATGGTTGGAAAATGTTTTTAATTTCATTTTTAATCATTGTCAGCATAATTTGTCGTCATTTTATACAAAACTTTAGGACTTTGAAGTCTCATCACTCACAAGCGCCCGGCCGATGGAAGCTGTGCGTGCAGAATGCGATCGCGTACGTGGACGTGGAAGCTTGCGGAGGCAACGATCCAATATTATAATATTTATCTAAAAATGCGTACAACCAGAAGTGCCACAGAATTATTGAAATTATTTTAAATATATGCATTATAAACGGAATAAAATTATTATACACATTTAATTTAATTTAATTATTATAATTTAATTTAATTATCATTTCAATGTAAAATGTTACATAAATCTGCTGGTATATGATCATTGTTCTTCAACTAGCATAGTTTCCCAAACTTATCGACGAAAATTACACTCAGTATTTCTATCGAATAAAGGAGATTGCCACCCAAGGCGCTGCCTTAATAGAATACGTTATTTACGGGATCGACGATGCTGAACCAAATAAAGATTTACTCTATGGAGCGCCAGAATTGAAGACCTTCAGGAAAAAGCTGGACATTTACACAATAATGAAGTGCAAAAGTAAGCCGACATCACCGACAAAACAGACGAATGTGCACTCTAGACCCTCTTCTAGCAGCGCAGCCCGCAGCAATAGTATCAGGTGCTTTACCTGTGGAAGCGTGGGACACGGAATGCAGCAAAGGAACTTAGTAGATGCTTTAAGAGTGATGACTTGGGGCATATAGCATTAAAGTGCCCTAAGATCAATGACGAAACCTCAAAGAAACATTCGCTTAAAGTAACAGAACAGAATTCAGATACCCCGCTTTACAAAGACGTTCTGTTGGCTGCAAAATCTGTGAAAACTTTCATAGCCACTGGCAATGACTTGAATGAGATGAAGATTTCGCGACTCCTTAAGATGGACCGAGTTGACTTCCTTAATAACCCTATAAAGCTCGGGGAAGTAGCAGAGAAGAAGGTGAACACAATTGGATGCTTCGAGACGAAAATGTAGATCGCCTACTGAGAGTTCATTGTTTCTTTTCATGTGGTCCACAACGTAGTGTTGCCCATGGCTGTCCTTCTTGGAAGAGCCATCCTACGGAATGTCGACATGACGTAGAAGAACAGATGAAAAGTCTATATCTGGTGGCGATCAACAACGCTAATCACGTAGATATTGGAGACGAGAAATACAGAGAGCGAGTGGTATCCATTATCACAAACTGTTCCGCGGAGTCTGGTGAAATCAAAGAGACCAACGTTATGATGAAGATCACGTTAGAAGACGAAACGCCAATTTACCGACCACCCCGACGTCTATCTTCACGAGAACTCGAGATAGTGAACAATCAAATTAAATTAAATTAAACAAAAGCGTCCAAAAGTGTAAATTAAACAAATGTCCAGCTTTTTTCTGAAGGTCTTCAAGTCTGGCGCTCCATACAGTAAAACTTTATTTGGTTCAGCATCCTCGATCCCGTCAATAACGTAGTTTATTAAGGCGGCGCCTTCGACGTCACCTTGGGCGGCAATCTCCTTCATACTATAGAAATACTGAGTGTAAGTTTCGTCGATAAGTTTGGGGGACAATGCTAGTTTAAGAACTATAAATATATTGCAGCAGATTTATACAACATTTAACTTTGAAATGAGTGTAAAATGTGTATAATAATTTTATCCCGTTTGCCCATGTTTGTACATATTTTGAATAATCCCATTAATTCCGTGCCACTTCTGGTAGTACGCATTTTTATATAAATATTATAATATCGTTGCCTCCGCAAGCTTCCCTCCATTCCTGGCTCAGAGCCCCACGTGCGCGGTGTGTACGCGATCGTGGCACACCCGCTTACGTCATTCTGCTCACTTCCATCGGCCGGACGCTTTTGAGTGATGAGACTTCAAAATCCTATGGTTTTGTATAAAATTACGACAAATTTATGCTAACATTGAATAAAAAATAAATGAAAAATCATTTAAACCATTTGGTAAGGCGACATAATAAACGAATGTGTATACCTCTCAAAATGATAATTGATTTAATATTTATTAATATATTTAATATCTATGATTTCTTTCCTGAGGGCATATTTGATTTTTCATGTTGGTTCATAAATGCCGCTGCTTCTGTGGAACTTAAAATCAACGCTGGATGGCATTGGTCACGCACGGGCCAGACTGTGCCCGCGCCGCGCGCCGGCGCGAAGATAAAACATATTTTTTTAACTTTCTAACAATTGCTCTGGTTTGATTGCGAACGGACATACTAAGAATCGATTCGTAAATTTTTGAATCATATTTTTTTCCGGGATTGCACCAGTTCATATTCTTTTCGCGTGTTATCTGTGACGTGGAAGAACCAAAAGACTTCTCGAGATATCTGCAAAGGGACGGCCCAAAGATCCTTGTGACCGGATAAGTTCGACTGCCTTCGAGGATAAATAATCTATCACAGGTACTAACCTGGACATTTGTGGACATATTTGGTTTACTCATGTATGTTTTTCAGAGAGAGGAAATGTAATTTTTTGCATGATTATCATATTGAGAGGTATTAGTTGAATATTAAATTCACCCAACGGATGGCTATTTACACGCCGTCCGCCTACAAAGATACACCATTATTATACTTCATTAATACGCAAATATGTTTGAGTTTACTTTGTACCCCGCTCAGGCGCTCGATTCTGTTTTAGATCTTCCGATACCCGAAGGTAAACATCAATTGTAAACACATTAATCTGTGGGTGAAAGGAGCAATTGAATAAATTGTCAGCCAAAGAAAATTTTAGAGTTTCGCGTATTTATAAAATATCTCTTAAAACTTTCCTATTTATACCCAATTTTGAACCAATTTGACAAATATCGATGTTTCTTGCAAAATTTAAAAAAATAATAATCATGTCATTTGTCTTTTTTCTAAAAATAAAAAAATATACACTTTTTATTTCATTTTCTGACTTACCTAATTTTTACTTGCCGTATATGTATCTATGCTAGTATGTAACTTGCTACATATATACGTAAGACCGAAATTAAGACGGGGCATAAACTTCCCCAAAAACATTTCTGCCTTGGAGCTTCTGAACTGGAGAGACCTGGCACTAGACCGAAATGAGCAGAGGGAGACATTTGAGGAGGCCAAGACCCACCTGGAGCTGTAGAGCCAAGGGTGATGATGATGACAAATGTATCTAAAGAACAACTCGACATACTTCATTCAAAACGAAGAAATTACTTTGTAAGTGTACGCTTACGGATTTTTCAAAATAGTCAATTTAATGCAAAACGCAATTATGACATTACTGTAGCATTATGTTTTTGGTTTTATTTTATACTATATATAAACGCGTTAAAAGAAAATTGTAAGGGCAAAACGATATATATAATTTAACTTTTTTTTAGAAAATATTTTCCGTAATATCATCGCAGTTTCATTTAAAATTATTATGTTTTTAATTTTCAGTATTTCATGCGAAATTAGGGAATTTTTATGTATTTAGCGACACACAAAATTATCTCATGAATACTTGGCATTACACTTGGTATCTTTATTTTTTTCACATTCTTATTATTTTACAGTATAATTAGGTATAAGCTTGTATCATAGTTAATATCGTCATCTTTGGACTGGCTTAGCTATTTACGTGAGGGTTTGTAATTGTGAAGGAAGAGAGAGGATATGGGTTGAGAGGGGAGGAGGATAGGAGAGGAAGAAAGTGAGCGAGATAATAAATTCATTGCCCATAAAAAATAAGTAATAATTATTAAAAGTAATTTTAATTTCATTTAATTTCTTCCTCTTAATTTTCCTTCTCTTATCTTTCCTAAATACCTATATATATCTTTCATCTTTCATATTTTCTGTAAATTTTGTGTGAAATATAAAAATAAAATAAATAATATTAGTGAAATGGAGATACAAATTATTTGAAGTCCTACCTATCGGATAATTAATAAGATAATTTGTCTACGCCCTCCTGGTGTCTATGGTCGGGAGTCATTCGACACACGCCATTTGCTAAACACGTATCATGTAGGGATGGGTCGTCGACGTATTTACCGTCGACGAAACGAGACCGTCCACGTCCATCCATCGACGAGACGATCAACTAGTTGAATTCGTCAACTAGTTGACGCGTCAACTTCGTTACGCGGACGTCGCGGACGTTTATCTAAACATCGGGACGATAGTCTACGGTTTGACGCGACGCTGCCCGACGGCACAACCGTTGGTTATTTTTATTACGTTAATTTTTAAAATTTAAAGAAGTTCGAAGGAATATAGTTTCGGGGAAAGTAAAACCGCTACTTGTGCTTATATGTAAAAAGAAATATTTTATTATTTATTTGTTTATAGGCTTTTATATATTGTTTTATATACTTCTTTCTATATATAATAAAGAAAGAAGTAGGTATACACAACAATATCAGGTGTAAGCAGTATAATATAAATATAAACTACATATATAAGAAGTGAAAGTATCGGGTATAAGCATTAAAATATGAGTATAAAAATTAAAAATATAAAGTACAAAGCAATGTGTGTATAAAAAAATATATTAGATACATATTATTACATGTGTACAGGGTTATTTGGAAAACAATAATAACCTAGCAGGACTATATTCCTGCCTTGATTATGAGTATTATTTTTTGTAAAACGTTGGACTATCACTACACTAACTCAAATCGATTACGAAAAATTCATTCGTTTCAATACAAGTTAAAAAAATGATAAAAACCTTTACATTTATTTATTATCTATAAATTTATAAATAAATACATAATTTAAAAATACTTTACATTTGAGATGTTATCTAGAAATTTATTGAAGAATACATCTTTCAAAGTCAGACTTTGACTTTGTGGTGACATTATTAATAAATAAATATATCTGTATTATTTGTCAACTTTAGTTTAAGGCTCAATTTGAGAAAAGGAACATTGTTCCCGAAACATGTAAAAAAACAATAAAAAGTGGTGTAAACAAAATTATAATAGATTTATTTTTTTATCTATAAAGTTGAAAATAGGGAATTTATAATAAAAATTAATTAAACCTAAATTCAAGATTATATTACATATACAATAATTAATGTTGGACTCCTGAATAAGGACCATAGTTAGGTATAGAAAATTTTATTCCCTACAAGTTTGTTTATCATTTATATGCTAAAGTTGAAAAGTAAGGAAATAACACAATAATTAAATTTTAGCATCCCTTTTCAGGTAGATATATAAGAAGTCGAGATCGATCGAATAAAATATTGATTTTAGAAAAATATCTAGCCGGCCTATTAATTAATAATAGTTCAATAAAAAATAAAATAATTAAACAGAATTGTTTTATTTTATACAGCGTAAAATGACGTCTATGGCATTTACAAGTCGACAGCGAGAGATGAGAGAGAAATAAACGGAGACGTTTTGTCTTGCTCTCGCTCGTTGCTTTGCATAGCGTTAATCTCGAATCGTCCACCGACCACGGCGTCCGCTGTCCACCGTCTACGAATTCAACTAGTCCATGCGATAAACGTAAACGGTCGACGCGTCGATGCAACGTCAACGGTTGATTTCAACTAGTCCGTCCATTCAACGCCCATCCCTAGTATCATGCTCCTTTGAAGTAATTAGAACCATGAACCGCGCTGACCAAGATGTTCCTGCCATCAAGGCCGAGCCAGGGTCTGCAGCCGGGAGCGACGATGTGGGAGCAGGCGGTGGAGCGCCCTACACGCAGATAGAGATGTCGTATCCTGACATCAAGCAGGAGTGCTCGGAGGAAGGCCGACCAGCGCGCCGGTGAGAAGTCTATTCAATATTAATTTATTGTCAATGATGAGAAATGATGAGAAATGCTCGCATCTGATGCAGCCGCTGAGGTGCATGAGCTGAATTGTACTTTACAGTTTGGTTCCAGTTCTTTTCGAGGGTTGGTTACGTGGTGATAATTGACTCTCATGATTTCAACACATCTGAGTAGTTTTGAGTGTAAATAAAGTTATTCGAATTTTAGTTTGAAATAAGCATACATTTTGACATTTGAGAAATTTTATCTATGGCTAACATCAGTTTAGTAAAACCATAGATAAGAGAAAAAACATAATAAATATCGAAACTTCTTGGATTTCTGAAATGGTTTATTTTCGGTAGTTTGAGTGTCTTTATGTAAAAAAAATCTAAATTACGATGCTTTTAATTAGATGAATCAATTGTTCTCTACATATCGAGGGTAGAAAGTCAAAAGGGCGTAAGTGATAATTTCGAACATTACAGGAGTGCAAAAGTAAGTTCTGTCAATCTGATTTTGTCAATTATTATTAAACGGTATCCATATTTGTTAATCCAATACACATACGGAAATCGTGTTAAAATAAAATAGACATTGACAAAACATTATTTTGCTCTCCTGTAAAGTTGGAAATAATCACTAACGCCCTTTTGGCTTCTAGCCACGATATCCAATATCATTGAAAGATTTGGCAGATACTTCGTGGTGCAACATTATAATTTAAAATATGTTTTACTTTACTTTGTAATACACACACAATACGAGCTATTAAATTACAACTATAGTTTCGAGAGGAGCAGTCCCTCTCATCATCAGGTATAGATAATAACTAACTTAAATACAAAATTTATCAATCTAATTGGGTAGGTCAGGGGGGTCAGGGGGCACTGATAGACAACTAGATTCTTTTCTCGCTTACCTTAATGTACAACGCAAAAATATCAAATTCACTCTCGAAAAAAATGATGATAATAGTTTAAATTTTTTGGACCTCTCTATCAAAGTTAATAATAATAAGTTACAATTTAACATTTTCCGAAAACCCACACATACCGATACCGTTATTCCTGCATCGTCTTCCCATCCGACAGCGCATAAAATGGCCAGCTTCCATTCCATGTTAAATAGATTAATTAAAATTCCCCTTAACACTATTGATTATGATAACGAAGTAAATATAATTAAACATATTGCTATTAACAATGGATATAATTGCGCGTTAATAGATAGAATGTTGAAATCAAAAATTAATAATAAACTTATCGAAACATATTTATACTCAGGCAAAAATATTAAAACCACCGATAATACACTTTGGCGAAAAATTCTTTATAATGGTCCGATTTCTAATAAAATTACAAATTGCTTCCCTACTCATATTAGACCAGCTTATTACACAAACAATAATATTGGTAAAATTCTTCTAAATTCAAAAACAAAAATAGGTATGTTAGAAAAAAGTGGGATATATGAAATAACTTGCGGAGATTGCGACAAAAAGTATATAGGCCAAACCACTAGAAACTTAAATACACGCATAAAAGAACATCGCCGCTGCTTAAAAAATAACAATTTCTCCGAATTTGCCAATCATTCTTTCGATAGTCACAAATTAAAATTACTCCACTCGGTTCCTGATAGACGATGGATAATGAATAGTTTGGAAACCGTTGAAATCCTAAAAAATTTAAATTCTGGAAACACATTAATAAATAATATCACATTTCAGTCCAGTTCACCACTCCTAGAGCTGTTCGGCGAAAAAAATACCCTTCCCTGCCGCGCGCCCCCCTGACCCCCCTGACCTACCCAATTAGATTGATAAATTTTGTATTTAAGTTAGTTATTATCTATACCTGATGATGAGAGGGACTGCTCCTCTCGAAACTATAGTTGTAATTTAATAACTCATATTGTGTGTGTATTACAAAATAAAATAAAACGATATCCAATGTTCAATTGACGTTACTCATCAAATTTTCATTTTTACTCCTAACTCGAAGTAAACTCCAAATGAATTTTTATATTTTCCATTTATTTTCAAATTCTTTGAGTGCAGTCCAACGCGGATTCTGATTCACTAAATATCCTTACATTTAAAATTATTGACATGTTTTTCATTCACATGTACATGTACTCGTTTGGTGAAATACTAAACGATGGAAGTGAACAATTCACTTCAATGAACGATACGGCAAACGAGAGTTCAATCTTTTCATTATGAATGCCTGCAGACCTTTTAAATGGATGTTTCTGCATGGATTTCGAACGATTTTACTTAGCAAAACATGCTGTAAATAATTACATTTTAAAATAAGCGATGCTTTTATTGCTAATATAAGAGAGCAGTACACGAAAATATAACTCGACATAATCTTTATTTCGTTGACTTCTTGATGCAAGTACGGCCCGAGACAAGCAACTCTTCAGCCTGCTGTACCAGTTTAATGTTTTTGATTCCAGAACTGGGTTCCAGCAATGTGGGGTCTCCAGCCGACAGCGGCGATGAGGGAGCAGGCGGTGGAGCGCCCTACAGTGATGTGGATATATCCTATCCTGACATCAAGCAGGAGTGCTCGGAGTACTCCAGGAGAGCCGACCAGCGCCCTGGTGAGCAGGAGTTAATTCCCTTGGATTATCAATCCGTGTAGTAAATACTGCACTTGGTTTGACCGTTACAGCATGATGTATACTTATATAGCTGTACTAGCTGTTCGCGTTGCTCGGATTAAGATTTAGTTAAAAATGAGTTTGTGGGGACACATAAAGTTGACATTATTTTGCAGTTTATAATAAAAAAAATTCGATTCAATCTAGGGTGGCATGGGTGGAGTGTCCAGGAGGGTATTATGGCCTGTGTATTCCGCCGGGACCTAAAGAATAAGAATGCAAAATTTGGGCCAGACTGGCAAACGGTGTAGATTTGTATAGAAAACATAATCCTATAAATATAATCTCAACAATAAGCAACTTAACATCTGCACTCAAGTGAGGGATCTCGGTGTCATCTTAGATTCTAAATCAACATTCATTTCACAAATGGAATCGGTAATTGCTAAATCCTATTGACTCCTTGGTTTCATTGCCAGAACGACAAACCCATTCCAATCACCGTACTTTGTATTTTTCATTTGTTCGCCGTCAACTGGAGTTTGGATCATTAGTCTGGAATATTTACTCATTATTCTACGTACAGTGAGTGACTTGAAAATATCCAACAAAAAATTATCAGTATTTTAAAATTTCCGTTCCCGTTTAAAATTCAACCCATGCACAGAAAGCGAGCGTTATCATAAAATCCCTCCTGTATCACATCGAAGATGCATACAAGTTCTATGTTATCTTTATAAAATCTTGAGTAACTTGGTGGACTCACCCTATTTATTAGATCAAATAGGTTTAAGCTGTCCTACATGCTCAAAGCGGCCATATAATTTATTTTACCCAAACTGGCAAGACTAACTACTTAAAAAACTGTTTGTAATCTGTTAAATTCTACAAATAACCTAGACATTTTTATCGATAGTTTGCTTCTATTTATAATGAAACTTCGCTATCTCATTTATGATTATTGAAGTAAATTATACTTCCTTAATTGAATCCCATTCCCTTCTTCTTTCCATTCTTCCCTTGTTGCAATATCATAGTTTAACTTTCATCACATATTTTTATCATTTTTTTTCTTAGTTTTTTTTACCAGTTTCGAGGAAACTTCACTGGTCGTACTTAATGAATATGTTTTCGATATTATATTAACTTTTTTTTACATTGTATTGCATGTTTCTTAACAAATAATAAAATAAAATAAAAATTAGTTTATAGTTTTGTGGAAACATTTATATGTTCCTATTGAAATAACTCTATTCAAAAAACGGGTGACAGTAAAATGTTTCATGCGTAGTTGTTACCTATTCAAATTTAACCGGTCTTCGTAATTTTATTTAAATAAAATTTTACTTGTAACTTCGTTATAAGGCAGACACTAATTTGGGCTTTCATTATCTATACTTCCAAGACTCAATATATGTCTATCTGTTATCCATTTAAATGAATCTACATCAGTGCACATATCTGACCCGAATATTACATATTTTTTCTCAAGTACCCGGGGAAAAAAATGGCACCGTCTCCCTTCCCCCCCTTTAAACCCACTAATTCTCTCATATTTAAATGATCTGCATTACCATATTAATTTGATACTTTCTTTTTAAAAATAATAAAATGAAAATCTTCCACCCGACAATCCCTCTCCCGCTACTCCCCAATTAAAAATGATAAATTAAGGAAAAGCACATCAATAATTTTTATGTCCATAATTAGTTTTTTAATCGAGAAGTTTGTTGTAGCCTTAGTGGGCAAACCTAAAGGGATATAAATACTCGATGATTTTGTTTACTTTTTAAAAGGCTTCCAATGTAGTACCTTAGTACTCTGTATATTTCGTGTTATTTTTTTCTCTATATTAACTTTTATTGTTATTAATAGGATGCACAGAGTACCAGAGTAAATATTAAAACATTTAATATTTGAGCGTTATGAATTATATATTCGGAACTGTATTAACATTATATTCATACAAAAATTATTAACATTACAGGTGTCTTGAGAGCACAAGATTCTTTTCCGGATGATCCAACTATGACTTCACCTGCCCTTGGAAAGCAGCCGGAACTGGAGACCATTTCCAACCCTAAAAAATCTTCCGGCGAAAATGCACGTACTCCCGCTGGTGAGAAGGCATTTTCGTGTTCTCAGTCTCCACACACGAGCAAGCAGAAAGCTTCCTTACGGATTCACGAGGTCTCACATACTCGAAAGAATATTTTTTCCTGTTCGCAGTGCAATTATTCGTGCATTCAAAAATCAAACTTAAAAACACATCCTTTTACACACAGGAGAAAAACGGTTTTCTTGTTCACAGCGTAGTTATTCGTGCATTTAAAAATCAAACTTAAAAACGCATACCCTTATACACACTGGAGAAAAACCGTTTTCATGTTCACAGTGCAGTTATTCGTGCAATCATAAGACGAACTTAAAAACACATATCCTTATACACACTGGAGAAAAACCGTTTTCATGTTCACAGTGCAGTTATTCATGCAGTCTGAAATCAAGCTTAAAAACGCATACCCTTATACACACTGGAGAAAAACCATTTTCATGTTCACAGTGCAGTTATTCGTGCAATCATAAATTGAGCTTAAAGGAGCATGTGCGTAAGCACACTGGAGAAAAACCGTTTTCGTATTCACAGTGCAGTTATTCGTGCAGTCGGAAATCAAGCTTAAAAACACATACCCTTATACACACTGAAGAAAAACCGTTTTCATGTTCACAGTGCAGTTATTCGTGCAATCATAAATCGAGCTTAAAGGAACATGTGCGTAAGCACACAGGAGAAAAACCATTTTCGTGTTCACAGTGCAGTTATTCGTGCAGTCAGAAATCTTACTTAAAGAAACATGCGCTTAACCACACTGAAGAAAAACCGTTTTTATATTCACAGTGCAGTTTTTCGTGCAGCCATAAATCGATCTTAAAGGAACATGTGCGTAAGCACACTTGAGAAAAACCGTTTTCATGTTCACAGTGCAGTTATTCGTGCAGTCAGAAATCAATATTTATAACACATACTCCTTTACACACTGGAGAAAAATTACTTTCATGTTCACAGTGTAATTATTCATGCAATCATAAATCAAGCTTTCAGCTACATGTGCTTAATCACATTGGAAAATAACTTTTTTCATGTTCACAGTGCAGGTATTGGTTCAGTCAGAATTCAAGCTTAAAAACACATACCCTTTTACAAAATGGAGAAAAACTATTTTCATGTTCACAGTGTCGTTATTCGTGCAATCAGAAATCAAGCTTAAAATAACATATGCCCTTGCATACGTGCCTTGCCTTTTTTCCTGTTCGCAGTGCAATTTTCGCGTAATCGGAAATCAGATTTACATGTTCTTGTTCTCAAGAAAATTGGAGAAAAACTATTTTCTTGTTCACAGTGTAATTATTCTTGCAATCGGAAATCAGACTTAAAGAAACATGCGCTTAAGCACACTGGAGAGCGCTTAAGCACACTGGAGAAAAACCGTTTTCGTGTTAACAGTGCAATTATTTTGCCAGTAACAATACTTAAAAACTCTTTATGTTCACAGTGCAATTATTCATGTAATCGTAAATCAAGTTTACAACTACATGTGCTTGGGCACACTGGAGAAAACTATATTCATGTTTACAGTGCGATTATTCGTGCTATAGTTAATCAGTCTTAAAATTACATGTTGTGCTTAAGCATACTGAAGAAAAAATATATTCATGTTCGCAGTGCAATTATTCATGTATTCATAAAATAAGCTTGAAGGCACATGTGCTTAAGCACATTGAACAAAAACTTTTTTCATGTACACAGTGCAGGTGGTTTGGGCACGATGAGCGAATGAATGAGGAAAGAATGGTAAGAAAGATATATGATGCAAGTGTTGACGGCGCCAGAAAGAGAGGGCGACCAAGGAAGACGTGGCATGACCAGATTAACAAGATACTGGAAGATGGTTCTGTTAGAAGCCTAAACAACCGTCGAGCTTGCATGCGAAGATGTATGAATGTAGACGAAGCGAAAGTTGTGTCAGGACAGAAGAGTATGGCGCTCTATCCTCTATGCCTACCGCCACGGGGATGGTAAGTAAGTAAGTAAGTATGTACACAGTGCAATTATTCCTGTTATAACTTGAGTTTAATATAATCAATATTTTCACGTTCACAGTTCAATTATATCTTCAATCAAAAATATACACTACGTCTACGACATAGGAGGAACTGCTTTTATATTAACAATATGCAGGTGTCGAAAGCTGCTGTATTTGATCTGTCCGTCACATCAAACAAACGTAACCTAATATTCATTACTAATTGTCGATGATATTTTAATTTGTTGCGAAGATAAACAAGTTATCACCGAAATAATATCTTTTATATTAATTGTTGTATTGTTTACTAGGGGATTTGTTTATGCAAGAATAAATACTTAAACTGCAGTAAAATGTGTCTTAAATAAAAACGCAAGGGGGACAAACTTCTGCGCTGACCCAATACCC
Source organism: Agrypnia vestita (assembly GCA_016648135.1). Taxonomy (NCBI): domain Eukaryota; kingdom Metazoa; phylum Arthropoda; class Insecta; order Trichoptera; family Phryganeidae; genus Agrypnia; species Agrypnia vestita. The sequence continues at coordinate 4,416 of JADDOH010014521.1, read as the reverse complement.
TCATAATTTTTTTTTCATCTATATACAATTTAATACTCTGTGACAGGATATTTAAAAAAAGAGTGAGCCTTGCAGTAGTCGCATACGATGTGTTACATTTGACATCTCAATTTAAAATATCAATTGAGCAGCAACAGAAATTAAAATCAAAATTTTAAAAAGCTAATACCTGTATTTATAAGTAAATACATGTATGTGTATTTATTTATTATTGAATTTTGCCGCGCTAGGTAGGTACATATATCTATATACGCATTTTGTTTAGAAACGTGTTTGGTCAATTATATGTTTTTATTTATTTTCATAGATGGCGGTAGTGTGCCGCCATACATGTTGTATGAAAACCTTGAATAAATATTTAAAAATAATCACAAACATTACATAAAATTTGAGCAAGTAAATCATTAAGGGTAGTTATTATTTACATTAATGTAAAAAAAAGTATTTATTGGATACTTTTGAAGAAATAAACCAAAATATATCAAAGTTACAACACCCACACGCTTGACACCAGCCGCGTATCATATATACAAAATCTGAAGCGTCGGCTGTTGGAAGTGTGCGTCTTCGCTGTGATGGCTCTTGCTGGCCATTCTATTGTTTATAAATTATGATTTTTTTCCATCGCGCGCTTCCCTGTTACGCACGTCCTTTTTCACGAAATCACTGCCACAGATTGCAGGAAAGCGGGAGGAAAGATGTTACACATCAAAAACATATTACATAAACATAAATACATCCCAAATCAGGTGATACGAACAGGTATCGTGATGGTAACAATGGCATCACAGTAGGCTGTCACTTTCAATACATCTCGCATCATTTTTTAGAAAGCTGCTTGATCGTGTATGAGAGACCGAGGAGAGCTCTGCGCTTGTAATGTAACACGCAACGAACAGAATGCTCGCTCTTTGGGCAGTGTGTGAACACGCGCTGCTTCGCCAACCATTTTGTCGGCGCAGCATTCCCCTTTGACGCGGCACAAATTGTTAAAACCGGGACGGTCCCGCCAAATCAGACTTTTTAAAGTGTTCGTGGGAATTTGGGTGACCCGTTAGGAAATCCTGAGGGGTCCTGCTCAGTGGTACTGATGTACCCTTGACCATGCTGCCCTACATCGGCCTTTCTTTGTTTTCTTTTAATAATCTTGCTTGCAATTTCACTTTGTCTGTTTATTACTTCTATTTTCTCTTTACGTTCTCGTTAATTTTATTGTGTTTTCTATCGTTATTTTCCATTTTATTTGCACAACCATGTTATCTTTCTGTTTTGTATCATATTTTGTCAATTTTACGTTGTTTCTCTTGATCGGTGTCATACCGGTGGTTTTACCTTTTCTGACACAAGTGCTACATGTTTTTATTTTTGTTTTGTCCCTTTCCCTCCAAGGAGGGGTGTTGATTTATTTTTTGTCCCGTGCGATGTCTCCTCGGGTGTCCTTATGTTGTATTTTTTAGATTATAGATGTTCTTTTATTGTAATTTGTAAAACCTCTTTTAAAAAATAAAGACTTTTAGCATGGGACATTGAAGGTTTTTGCGCGACCGACTCGCCTGGTCTTGTTTCTTGTAATGCTGGGACGCAAGGCCGGGCGGAGAGGACGCTTTAGCATAAAATAATGCCAACCAGGCGGCGAATGTGTTGGGCTGATATGGACGCTTCGGCGCATAAAACAGCCCAGGGTATGTGGTGGGTCACCTTCAATGTCCCGCCAAATCCGCAATGGAGCTGGCGTTGGACGTCGATCCATCTTCCCTTCCCCCTTCCCCCTTCGTGCTACATAAAACAATTGTATTTCACCTTCGAGCCTCAAATCTTTGTAATGTAAGGCCCGAATACAGAGTCAATACTTAAACGATTATAAGGTTGATGTATTCATATTCATTTTGTTGGGAATATCCGTAGGTCGATGGAATGAAAGAATGATCTGTTATTTAACGTTTATTCCTCGACCGGAGTGAGGCTCCGGGAGCAAATAAAATATACAGTGTTCCAGTGTGCACATAAGTTATCAATCACAAAATTATCAATCACAAAATAAAATAGTAAAATATCGAAAGTATAGGACAAAGAGAAATGTACTACAGATATGAGACGCGGACCCAGGTTTTCTAAACAACGACCGGGCGGTACTTGAGATGAATCTAGACTGGGGCACGGCGTCATCTCATCCGATTCCCTTTGCTACATTTGTTTACGTAACCGGCGATGTCTCCGCCGCAGACGTTGTTTATGTTAACCTAATAAAAAAAAGGGTCCCCGCTCGTAGGCAGGTAGATGGCGCGAGCCGGCTGAGCGCCGCTACAGCACTCCCCTCCCAGCAGCTTCCTTGATGGGTGGAGCGGGAGCGAGGAATGCTGCGATGAAGTTCATTCGGTGTTAGAAATCTACATGTCCAAGCGATCTGGGAATCGAACATGTCTGCCCGAACGTGTGGTAATTTTGGTAAAATCTGGTGACTTGGAGACATTTTGATGGGATGATTGTGGTGTTGTCAGATTCGTCACCTGGTCTAGTAGTCGCCCATTCCGAACGTTGACCAGCAATCCGTACCTCGCCAGAAAATCCACTCCGATGATAGGCCTGGAGACATCGGCAATTACGAATCTCCAGGTGAAGTCGCGTCGAAGGCCCAAATTCAGGGTAAGCGTCAGGCTGCCGTAGGTGGCAATGGTACTGCCATTTGCTGCCGATAGCTCATATGCCTGTTTTGCAGGGCGTCCATGGACCAGGCGCCGTGGATAGACACACAGGTCCGCACCCGTGTCCACCAGGAACTGAGTGCGGGTTATTCGGTCCGTGATGAAAAGGCGACTTACTTGATTAGGGCTGGGGATGCTGGTCGCCATCAGTTGGAGCCCTGAGCGTTTCCCTGCTCAAAAGAACAGGGGGCTTAACATTTATGGGCATTGGCTCGAAAGCGCCAATGGTACCAGCAAATGTCATGGGGTTGCGGTCCCCTAGATCGGCTTCGGGTACGTGATCTTCCAGTGCTGCGGCTTCTAGGGTGTGGACTGGAGCTTCGGGACTGGTGGTCCTGCATGCGTAGCTCCGCTATCTCTCTGCGCAACGCGGCCAGCTCCTGTTGCAGCGACTGCGTTTCAGTCTGCCCCCTCGTAGTAGTGGACACCTCATTGAGGGAGGGCCTGCTGGTGTAGTCGTCAATGGCGTCGGCGAGGTTAGCCACTCTGTCTAGTGGGGTATCCTGCTGAGTGGCAAGGACCACCTGCATGCTCCGCGGAAGACGGCCCATCCACAGCGTTCTCAGAACCTCGTCGGACACTGTATTTCCCGCAAGAGTGCGTAAATGTCGGAGGAACTGGGACGGCTTGCGGTCCCCCATATCCTCAAGCTCCAAGAGCCTCCTCGTCTTCTGCTCCTGGGTGGAGCTGAGGCGCCGCGTAAGTTCACTCTTAAGGAGGGCGTAGGCTCCAGCTTCTGGTGGGGCAACGATGATATCCCGGACCTCCTGGGCGTAAGTGGGGTCCAGGGCTCCCAAGACATGACCAAATTTGGTGGCGTCTACCGTTACCCCCGCCGCGTCGAAACTTTGTTCCACCATGGCGAACCACAACTCGGGGTCGTTGGGGTAGAACGGCGGAATGCGCACTGCCACGCGGCTGATTTCTGGGGGCACGGTGGCGCTGCTGGGTAGCTCTCGGAGTTCTTTGTGCGGCTGGGACATCGTGGGGATGCTTTGAGCGTGATCGTTTCACTATCGCCTTCCCGTAATGTTCGTTTACGGCCGGTATAGAGTCCTTTCGGGAGTAGTGGTACGCACTTACACACACGAGATGTAAAACACTTTGTCCATCTGCACCCCTGACGCAGTGAACGTTCTTGGCACTTCTGCAATACGCCAGGGAGTGTGTTAGTATGCGCGCACTTTCACCGTTCTTTATAAATTGTCACTGTTTACTATCTTTCATCCATTCGGCTTCCCAAATTGAAAAAAAAAACTTCATATCACGTCGGGGTCACCACTGTTGGGAATATCCGTAGGTCGATGGAATGAAAGAATGATCTGTTATTTAACGTTTATTCCTCGACCGGAGTGAGGCTCCGGGAGCAAATAAAATATACAGTGTTCCAGTGTGCACATAAGTTATCAATCACAAAATTATCAATCACAAAATAAAATAGTAAAATATCGAAAGTATAGGACAAAGAGAAATGTACTACAGATATGAGACGCGGACCCAGGTTTTCTAAACAACGACCGGGCGGTACTTGAGATGAATCTAGACTGGGGCACGGCGTCATCTCATCCGATTCCCTTTGCTACATTTGTTTACGTAACCGGCGATGTCTCCGCCGCAGACGTTGTTTATGTTAACCTAATAAAAAAAAAAAGGGTCCCCGCTCGTAGGCAGGTAGATGGCGCGAGCCGGCGCGAGCCGGCTGAGCGCCGCTACA
>JADDOH010014519.1:0-18660 GCA_016648135.1 Agrypnia vestita | reverse complement strand
TTTTCAAATTAACATATAAGTTTATTATTACTTTCTTATTTTCTTTTCATCTCTCTGTTGTTGAAGGTTGGACATATAAGAAAATTTAGATATTTAGAAAATATAATAAACATTCAAATTCCACCAATTACATACCTAATTCTATCCATTTTAACACAACACTCACTCCCACAACTATCATAGCTTCCTATCTGTGAAACATCTTTAATATATATTTATTAATGATGTCCTCCTAGGGATAAAATCCCATATTGTGTTCTTGATTTTGAATTTGAGTGTTCTCAAAATTTCTGCGTTTTTATTTTAGTTAAAAACAGTTGTTAATAATTAGAGGTTGTCTCTCGAAAACTTTTTAATATTAAATAAAATACAGGTGAATGAAACAGTGTTTTTATCAATTTATATGATATAATAAATATAAGTATTTTTTGTATGATTTGGAACTCAAGATGAAGGAAAAATTAAAGTTGGTAAAAACATAGACGCTTACAAAAATTATTCGATCGATGTCTTGTGAAAAACGAATTATTTTAAACATCTTTCATAACTTACTGTTCCTAGTAAAGAGAGGAAGGTCTCCAGTAAAATGGAGAAATTGGGATCTCTGGAAATGTACAGAGATAGAAGTTGATTCCCAATAAGATGGCCAGACAGGTCCGAGACGTGATCGGAGTCTCGCTGCTCGTCCAACTGAACAAAGCAAGGTTTTTGATGGGTTTGTGATGGTTTACCTTATTGGTAGTATGAAGATCCCATTGCGATGATGTAAAAAGAAAAATTCCCACCCTTCCAGGAGTATCTTCTGGTAGTTAATATATTGTATGGCAAAGCAAGTTATACAGGCACATACAAAGATGGTTATTAAGTAATACTCTAAGATTACTACGATACCACTAAATATTTTTAACATCCACATATTACCAAATTTTTGAATTAACAATTATTAAATTAACAAATATTTATTAAAAATATATAGGTATTATTTCGAAAATTATTATCGTAAGTGAAATTTGAAAAAATGTCTATTGAAAAAATGCGTTTTGTTAACAAGGGAATTTAATTATGCAAGAACAAATTCTTTTACTGATATTAATTGTGGCTTAAATATACGCTAGGGGGACATTCTTCCGCTGTGATCCAATGCCTTCGCCTTAAGAAGGGTTTTTTTATATAAAGGATAATAGGTACATGATACTCTAATAATAAAACATTTATAAATGAAGACTATGCCCATTATCCCAATTACAAGTGTCATCGGCACGCTATAGTAACATGTATTTTTACATTTAAGTATATTTTACATGTACATTTATGTGTATTATATATTTAGTGTTTGAATGTACCTAGTGCGATCATATAAGAATATGTAAATAAATAATTGATTTAGTTCTCTTCTCGCTACAATTTTGAACTCTGTGGTTCTAATCAATATGAATATAAACTATATATATGCTGTGGGCGGGTTTAGTCCCTATGTAATAGTGATGCGTTCGCTCTGTACTCACTACTACAATGTAGTACTACATTACATTGAAGTGCACACTATGCACGTTTTGAAGTGTAGTGCACACTACAAATTACAAACACCAAAGTTATTGAAAGTATAAACTTCAAATAGTACACTTCATTTGAAAGCGAACACTACAAAGTACACACACTTCAAAGTTATCGAAAGTATGAGAAATATACTTTAAATAGTGCATTTTTTACGTGAAATTTTTGGGAAGATGATGTAGCTAAACGAAGAAATCTGAGGAAACTGTAACAACCCCCCCAATGGTTTAAAAAAATTTGGGACCGAATGAAGAAATCAGGCTGGCGACCTTTTTTTTTAGGTCGCCAAATGTTATTTCGGAGAAAATATCGTCATTTTTTATCTTAAATATTTTTCTCGTTGACCTTTTTTTTTAGCTCGCCAAATTTTTATTTGGAAAAAAAATATTTGCTTCACTAGTACTGCAATTTTGTAGAACAATTACTTCATTTCATTACGCCACTTCATTAATATTACAATTACTTCATTACTTCACTTCATTTACTTCACTTCATTTCGTAGTACTACAATTACTTCACTTTATGTAGTTTTTACTACAATTGTAGTGTACACTTTGTAGTCTTCAAACTGGTGAACGTGTGTGTGTTGTAGTCTTCATTTTGAAATGTAGTTTTCCCTTCGCTACTATGTAATATATATTTTTTTAATGTATCAAATTGCAAGAGTTCGTCCGAAGCGAATTAACCGAAAAAACATTTTATAAAGCAATTTACTTAGAAAAGTACAATTCATTTTAAACATTGCGGAACCTTATTTCGCTCGCTCATGCAGACGTCATTATTTAACGGCGAACTCTTTATTCGTCGCGCGGGCCCGCTCGCCGCGCCAGCAGTTCAGCTGACGGCTAATTGGGAAACCCTCAATGACGGTCGGGCCTGAAATATTCAGCGGGGTCGGCGCGACCTCCAAACGGAATATTAGAGATCAGGGATGGAAATACATTTGTTACCGGCGAGACCAGAAACCGCGGACTATATTTAAAACCTGGCCATTCAATACAATGTGCAAAACGTATACCGAACTGGGTCAGAAGATAAGAACGTGATAATCAAAAGTTCTGCCATGAAAGCACTTGATACGGACACTCACAAGGCATACGCCAATAACAAGTTATTACATAGATGGAAGGTGTTTATGGTGCTGGTATCTTTCTATGTGGTTTTGGCAGAGCTCTGTGAAGGTTTTGGTGTTTACATCGATCCCAAGCAGTTCGAAGTAGCCTTCCGTGAACGTCACTTTCGAGAACAAATTTGTTCGTCAGCTCGTCGAATTAAGAACAGAACAGTGACGTTGTCTCAAGTACTTTGAAAATATCCACCTTAACCGTTAGTCATAAAGCCGAACCACAGAAATTTCCTATTTTAATAAACCTTGAAACTTTACCACAATAAATAATATATGTATGTAGTTCATAAACTAAAAATAATTTTCTTAAACCGTCCAAAAGTTAGGTAGAATAATGTAAAGTCAAAATACCTAAAATTATTATTTAATGTAAATAAATTACTCTAACCACTGTGAGTCATCTCATAATCACATTATATCCCAACCTTAGTACAATAAAGTTATCTTTGTTGTGATCTCATTTCCAGAGATGAGATCACTTAGAGGTATGTGGCAAAATATATTTATGAAGAAAAAATATTATTTTATTTAACTTGTATTGAAACGTATGAATTTTGCATAATCGATATAAGTTACTGTAATGATACTTTAACGTTTTGTAAAAAAATAGGGCAGAAATATTGAAAAAAAATTCAAACTTTGATATTGCTTAACTCCAAAACTACTAATATTTATTCATAGGTCATGGTTGCTTGAACATTTTCGACTCATAATCAAGGCAGAAATCCACCTGTAAAGTATTGTGGACGAGCTCTGTTACACCCTGTATTAATCAATATTAATTTGCGCTTTGCTAGTAACATATCCATATCCAATTAAACGTAGGCGACCTTCATCTTATTTTGGAAATATTACCAATTAAGTTAAATTAAGGGAATATAAATAATTATTTTTAGGAGAAGTGAAATTTTTTTAAATATTTTGAGAGAACGAACAGATATTTCAAATAATAAAATTAAAGCTTTGTTGACGCTCTTGCGAAATAGGCACGATGACAGATTATGAAATAGTCTTCTATAATGTAGATACATGTATAATATTAACAAAAATAACATTACTTCAGTAATAAACTAAGTTTTTACGCAAATAATTACATTTTCATCTACCTATTTTTAATTTCACTCAAAAACGCCCACAGCTGTCATTTCGTCTACATGACGTCAAGCTTTGCTAAACATTGCATTGTGTCTATGACAACAATTCAAAGACACGGTGGTGGGTATAGAGGCGTGATGTCATTCGCTTCAATTCGCTCTTACCGGCGTTTCAGCTAAATTAGCGAATTGTACAATTTTGTACTTTTATTTTATTGAAAATCTTATTCGTCTCAATGTGTACATTAAAACTGGATCATTTTTTATGAGCCTTTCACAATATTTTCTTCTTTAAAATCACTTATTCTTTAATTCATCATGCCGGGATGCTTGTAGTATACAAGGATACACCCCTTTATTTAGCGACGACCACAGTATACGAGGACTGTCATCCGTTGTCGAGTGGGAGATTGCACATTTACATTTGAAGGAAGAAAAATTCAATGTTACATAGAGAAGTGATAAACAATTATCAAGTGCATCAAGTATAAAGTATAAATTCAAAAAATATGATACATCATGTTTTGAATTCAATTTAAATAATATACAATTAAATAACAAACATAAGATTCATATTTTATTTTGAAATTGTGCTCAATATTTTTAAACTCAGGGGAGATTTCCACCTTATGGAAAACCAGCGGATACAAATATCAGAAGAATTATGATAAGAAGGTTATATTTCGAAATCCGCCATATTGTCCAGAAAACCGACTTGCCCTCATGGGACTAACGACAACCATGCATGGATGCTGGACACGCACAGATAGTAAGATTCTGTATTTTTTATTTCGAGACATCTAAAATATCGTGTATTCTAAAGAAAACCCTAGGATATCGATTATCTCTAAGAAATATTGTGAAAGATATATACTGACAGAGCGGTAATATGAAAATGTGGGTTTGATTTATGTCGGGTGAAAAAATGATTTTATGTGGAAACTGGGAATTTGCCTATCTTTGTTTGATCGTTGAACATATATATTTTTATATTTATTATTAGCTAAAAATTCGTTTTTATATTCCATGCAAATAATAAATTTTTGGTGTAGGTATATGTAATGAATTCTATTACAATTGAAACATATCTTTAACTTTTGAGTTAATAACTTGGAAATTTATTTTTACGACTGAGATAAAATGCATATTGTATTCATATACAATGTAATCTGAAGAAAAATATAAGTTTTGCGACAAAAATAAATTAAGTCTACGATACTTAACAATATTTAGCTTTAAAATTGCGATTAATCAAAATAAAAAATAAAAAGATTTAAATTATGTATTTGTTCTCTGCAGTCAGGATATATATCAATATATAAGTAGGTAATTATGATTAAAAAAACCCGATTCGGAGAAAACGTTATATAGTTTGACTTAAAGACTTAAGATGTAATTTTTTCTAATTTTTCTTTTTCTAATTCTGTCCCACTTAGCTAAAAAGCATAAATCCATACATTTTGAGTTGTGTCTTCTTTTTCTAATTCTGTCCCACTTAGCTAAAAAGCAGTAAATCCATACATTTTGAAAATTGTTTTTTTTTTGTGGTTTTGTATACTTGAGATCTTATTTCAACTTTTTAATCAGCTTGTTAGCTGTATTTTCATTAAAAAATTAAAATATAAGTATTTTTAATTTTCACTATATCCATCTGGGGTATGTAAAAAAAAAAAAATTAAAATAAAAGCATTTTTAATTTTCACTATATCCATCTGGGGTATGTAAAATTTTGCTTTCTTGCAGTTTTACGGTTTGAACTATATAAAAATACCTCAAATAATAATAAAATATAATTTTTTCTGTATTAATTCAATATCAATTGACTGAGCGAAAAAAAAATTCATTTGAATGATAGAAATTGCTCTATTCGCGTTTCTTTGATTTACTCAGTAATTTGTTTGGTGGAGATACTGCTTTTTAGCTTAACGGGGCAGTATTGGTTATGTCATTTTATATTGCATACAAAATACATCTGGCAACAAATGATATTTCACTTCACGTTCTCAACTCTGTACTTCCTTTACACTCAAATCTCTTAGAGAAATCTTATCCGTACCTATATATTTGCCACATTTACTTCTATGAGAAATCGATATGGATTGATACAAATTTAAAATTTTTAAACTATTTGTTTGTATTGCGTGTGTGCTTTTGTATTTTGGTATAAATTGTGATTCATTTTGGGCACTTTGAACCCCCGTGGTCGTGGCAGTGTTGCAATGTCTTTTCTTTGTTATCCAACTCAGATTTTTGCCAATTTATGGACAAGGCAATAATACTTACAAGTTAAGGGGGGAATTTTTCTGGCGAAAAATCTTGCCCCGAGTCGTTAAGAGAGAACACGTTGCCTGCATCTCGCTCGTTCGTGTCGTTTAAATGAGTGCCCACAGCTGCGGGGAGCTTATGGAAATTACGGCCATTTTGTAGATTTTGTATGCACAATGTGGAAATGTGATTCACTTGGCGTGTGAGCATTCCATGTGTGGCTTCCCAACGGTTGATGCAATTGTTCGCGCTAAAACTGTTTCACGCTAGTTTTTTTTAACCCTTAAACAGATCAAAAAATTTTTTTTATTTTTTATTACATACTAGGATTGTTTTTCACTCAGTAATGTTCTTAGTCAGTTCGAATATTGATACTTTTAAAGAAATTAAATAACTTAATAGTTTTCTTAAAAAATCTTTTTTAATCATTAGAATATTTTACTATGTTAAGTTTTTTTAATAAAACTATTTTTTTTTAATAACACAATATACTGAATTTAATCCCCATATATATTAAAGATGTATCATAAAGACGACGCTATTTTTTATATGGGAAAGTACGTATGGAAGTCATTTTGGGTATTCATAGGGCTTAAAACCTATCATACAGCTGGCTTAACGATCAACTAACACGATGTAACGTTCACCAATTCCACCCATGATAGAATCTATTATTCCATATTCCTATCATGGATGGAATTGGTGAACGTAACATTGTATAAAGTGATCACAGGGTTTCATACTGAGTTTCATAAAAAATATATCAGGGGAAGGGGTAGGGGTAAAAGAATAGGGAGGAAATAGCGCCTATGTTACCCACCGGGTTCTAAAGAATAAGTTTACAAATTTTGAGTCCGATCGGTCAAACGGTACAGATTTTCATCGAAAATATGTCGGACGGAGAGGAAGGGGAAAGAAAATATCGGGGAAATGTTGCCTATGTTACCCGTCAAGTCCTAAAGAATAAGTTTTCAAATTTTGATTCCGATCGGTCAAACGGTACAGATTTGCATCGAAAATATGTCAGGGGAAGGGGGAGGGGCACGAGAATAGGGAGGAAATGTCGCCGGGTCCTAAGTACATAAGTACCCAAAATTTGAATCGAATCGGACAAACGGTGAGGATTTGTATAGAGAACAGACAGACAGACAGACATTGAGTTTTATGAGTATAGATAAAAAAATTCAATGTACTCTATCCTCGTTTTTGTTATAAAATATTTTTTATTGAATTTTAAGTCTATCAGAATCATCAATTGTCCGTTGATATCTGTGGGTTTTAAAAGTATATGCAGAAAAAAAATACATCAAAAAGTTTTTAATACAGAATGTGGAAGAATTATCTGATTCCAGTATTTGTAAGATCGGTTTGTAAGTAATAAGGTAGCGAATTTATTTTTTCTGTTTGCTGTGATCAAATAAAAAATTTTCTGTTTACTCTGACTTATACAGTGCTTGTCATTGATCTAAGTCCAGTATCAACTTTTCTGATTCACGTTCACGATTAACACGATAATTTATGCACAATGTTTTATTCCACTGATTTACGTTATATAGGCCTAAGCGCTTTCGATGCAATATTAGAACTGGTTCTAATATATTTAAAAAAATCTGAATCTGATCTAGAACTAGTTCTAATATTGCCTCTGAAGATGATGGTTGTGCCCATCGAAAGCGCTTAGTTATATAACTCAAATCAGTGGAATAAAAAGTTGTGCGTAAATTATTGTGTTTTTCTGATTCGTGTAAGAATGAAGATGGAATACGATAATTTACTGTTGATTAAAATAGATTTTTTAAAATATTATTAGTTATGTTGTTTAAGTTATAAATGTATTTATAGCTATTGAGTAATTCTAATAAGGAATTAAATCTAAATATTAACATTCGATGAGGATTTTTTTTTATTGGGTTATATTTAATTAGATTTTTACCCCTTGTAAGGCGCAATGGTAAGATAACAGGACAGTTGTTGGGCTTAATTGGAATTGAAGCGCAAAGGACAGGGAGCAGCGGAATAACAAAGCTGTAAGAAAGCTTTAAAAAAGAAGGCTTGCATTCAGCACTTTACCCAGATTGGCAGAAGAAGAGATAAAAAAGTAAATGCTACTTAAGAATGATTTTAAATGCATTACAATAAAACTTTTTCAGCTTAAATATCAAGATTTGCCCACCCGTCTTAAGATGAGTAAAAGGTACAACTTGTCGTTGATTTGAAAAAGTAGTGTATCTAAAAGTCATAACTACCAAAATTTATTGTGTTATAATTAACGAACTTTACTAGACATATGAAAGTTGATTGTATATATTGAATTCCAAATGAAGATGGTATGAAACAGGTTTTGTGAGTAGTCACCATTACTAATGCCGTTATCTGCAATTGGTCGCAGTTCCATGAGTACAACTGACATAGAGTAAGACAAAGAAAACGTTGAATACCCACCATATTCGGATTTCTTAATAATATGACAATCTCCAATGAATGCATTGCTTCATTTGAATGAAATATTAAAAATAATTCTATTGATATCAATTAAACTAAATTTATACAGAAAAAAACATATTAAAAGTTATGGGGGTAATGTCTGCATAGCGTCAGCAGTTTTACCAGCACTGGAATCTTATCAGCCGTACTTGGGACCGTTGACTAGAGGACATCGAACTATCCAATTTCCACTGTCGAATTGATTCCATTAACTGAATTTGCTGACCTAAGTATTTATAGTCGAGAATAAGACATTCAGAGACCATCGGTCAGCGATAAGGTTTCCAGATTGAAAGGAGAACGAATAAAGAGTCTTTGGGCTACATAAACAGTACTCCTCAACATTGCATCAGTAATTCTTTTCATTAATCTAGTTTTGCCCCCTTACTTGTCCACCTTCAGTGACATCAGGAGCTTAATTCTGGGGGAAATAAATATCAACAATACAGCCAAGTACTCTTTCATTCTACGACTAAGGAACATTTCCTAAAAAGCTATCACCGCTTGTCAAATAGTTTTTTTTCATTTTAATTTTTATACATAAGTATGTGTAGAAATAATGTGTAAGTGAAATAAGGAACATATTTTAATGCTTTGTTCAAGAGCTTTCATTTATATATAACTCTTAAATTTAAACAAGAAGATGTTCTGGCGTATTTTAAGATTATGTAGATCCCGGCATGAGAAATATTAATAGAAAGTTATTATTTATTTAATAACTAGCTGTTCATACCCGGAGTTGCACGGGTTAAGGATTAAGTTTAAAATAAATTTGTGAGGGTAAACAAAGTTTCGATTCGAATGGTATAGATTTGCATCGAAAATATATCAGGGGGAAGGGAAAGGGTAAAAGAATAAGGGGAAAATATCACCAATGTTAACCACCAGGTCCTAAAGAATAAGTTTCCAAAAATATAGTCCAATCGGTCGAACGGTTCAAATTTGCATTGAAAATATATCAGGAGTAAAAGAAGGAGTAAAATAATTGGGGGAAAATGTCGCATATATAACCCGCCGGGTCCTAAAGAATACGATTCCAAATTTTGAGTCCGATCGGTCAAACTGTACAGATTTGCATCGAAAATATATCAAGGGAGGGGAAGGGTTCAAAAGAATAGATGGGAAATGTCGAATATATTACTCGCTGAGTCCTTAAGAATAAGTTTCCAAATTTTGAAACCGATCGGTCAAACGGTACAGATTTGCATCAAGAATATGTCAGGGGAGGGAAAGGGGTATGAGAATAGGGGGGAAATGTTGCCTATGTTACTTACTCGCTGAGTCATAAAGAATAAGTTTCGAAATTTTGAGTCCGATCGGTCAAATGGACAGATTTGCATCGAAAATATATCACTGGGTGGGAAAGGGGTATGAAAATAGGGAAAATTTTTTTCTTATGTTACCCGCCGAGTCCTAAAGAATAAGTTTCCAAATTTTCAGTCCGATTGGTCAAACAGTACAGATTTGCATTGAAAATATGTCAGGGGAGGGGAAGGGATGAGAATAGGGGTGAAATGTTGCCTTTGTTACCCGCCGGATCCTAATGCATAAGTACGCAAAATTTGAATCGAATCGAAGAAATTGTATAGAGAACAGACAGACATTGAGTTTTATAGGTATAGATACAAGTAGATGTGAGTTTGAAGAAGCTTACTTCTTCAATCTAACCACACAGATGACGTATTAAATGATGGAATTTAAGGAATTTGTAACTGTCTGGGCGTTTCATTAAAGAATCGCCGACCGAATGGTCGTACCAACATGTGCACGAATGATGCAGGCAAAAAATATACAATTACCACGATACGTTCTAAGAAAATAAGATATTGCTTGGTCTATGCGACGAACAGCTGCCGTTCTAATGGTACGTTTACACAGACTTCTCTTCTCAGATATTTGTCAGTAAATGTCGATATGTCATCATAACTCGCATAGAAAATAAAATACGGTAATGAATTATAGCTCGCTTTCTACTCAATTCTGAACTATCCTTTATGCGGCGCTCAAGAAAAATATTCGAGACAAGTCTTGATTAATTAACCATCCTATTTTATTGACAAAACAACAGATTTCTTGGAGAAATTCCTGTTATAATAGACTTAATTTTATCAATCATGTCTAATAAATATCTACCAATCCTAGTCCTAGACGTATTAATCTGTATTCGAAAGAGTGCTTTGAGTATTTTTCAGAAAATTTCTGTATTATTTATAGAAACACTTTATTAAATATATATTGTTTTCTGCTTCCTTTTATAATTTCTTTGAATTAAATCACTTTCATGCGTATTAAATTTGCCTTAGATAAAAAAAACAATTAAATAATAAATTTTACACTCAAACCCATTTTTATTTCTCAGGTGTATTTGTTACACTAGTGTTTTATTTACTCTTTTAAAAGCTTAATATATATTAAATAATACATTTCAGAATGATTGTAAAAAATCAATGGTTTTGAAAAGTTAATATAAATAATGTATTTAGATATTTTTAGGTTGTACCTACTTATTTAAAATGTTATGTAAAATTTAACATGATGAAGTTACTGTAATGATAGTCCAATATTTTAATAAAATTAAGTCAGAAATATTGGAAAAAAATGCATTCGATGTCGTATATCTCTTAACTATTGATATTAATTAGGTCATGATAGCTTGAACATTTTCAATTCATAATTAAGGCAGGAATATAGTCCAGCGAGATTATTAATGTTTTCCATATAACCTTGTGTATGTAGGTACAAGGTATGTCATACAATAAAATATTTCGTTTAAATTATTTAAAAAAAAAAGTTTTTTTAAACAAAACCTCGAGTTTATAATTTTTATGATTAATTATATAAAGGTTAAAAAATATACATATTTTTTAAATTTCATTCATTTGAAATTTTATCGATGTATATGTAATTTTTTCCGTGTGTAATTTTTATTCATTCGTATTTTTTGATTTTTTAACAAATATTTTTCTCAAACTTATATAAAAGAAATTTGTGTTGTACAACGAATAGTATATAATCAGTTACTAAATATAAATTTGCAAGTAACTCATTATTATTAAATAAATATATTTTAATATGTTTTATGTTTCAATTTCGTATTTTTTTATTTATTAATTATTCGTTAAGTTACAAGACATCGTAAAATCTAGTATCAGAGTCCCGGTTGGTATATATTTTCTTTCCTAAATGAATAAACCTGAGAGTTTTTCCAAAAACTAACCTTCGGCAAAGGGAAGATATTTATGTCAAATGACGTCATGTACCAACCACCGTCACCTGTTCTCAAGTTTTCACGACCGTTCAGAATCTCAAATCAAATTCTGTATGTAGTTTTCTGGGATATTCTGCCTTGTGTATGTGACCTCTCTGGCCGAAGTTTCGCAAAAATTATATTTCAATGTATACTTATGTAATTTCTTTTCATTGTTAATGGCCTTTCATCTAGTTTGTCTACATATAATTTAATAAATGCCTGTCCTCTATATAATGCTAACCGACCGCCTCTTAACATAATTTATATTGGGTCATACGCTATCTGCAACTAAATTTTGTTAAATTGCATTCTAGAATCCTAATGAATATAATAGTCACTATTTTATTTTATTTTTATTTTTAACAAACGGACCGTCAACAGATCATAATTGACCGTAATAGATGATTCTAGAATAACATAACAGTATCTACCAAGTATAAATATTTTATTAACATTTTGAATATGATATTATTACATTACACTTTTTATGATAAATTAAAAATAAATGATGACGAAATGCTAAAATATATTATATAATAATCAGAACAAAAATTCATCAACACCATCCTTAAATCATGTAGGTTTAAAGTAATTTTTCTTATTAGTTGAAACTTATTCAAACAGAGTTTGATGATCATCAGCCACCAGATTTAAGGAAGGCCTATTGGACTATATTGGAAGACTGCATTAGTTTGAGTCCTTTAATTCTCTCAGCATAGCCAACATGATAGCCAACGTCCGGTAAACGGACAGGGCTCGAGAAGAAAAAGAAATTAATTAGTCACGCTGTATTACAAAAAAAAAAGTTTTTACTTGAAGAGACTAAGAATTAATTAACAAAATTATTAATCAATTAGAAAATTCATACAGAAAATCAAATTTTCGAAAAAATATTTTACCTGCAACTGGGATTCGAGCCAAGGACTTCCACTCTATCCAGGAATGGTGAGTTATCCAATTTCAATTAATAATTAATTAAGTTAATAATTCACAGAACTTTGCTCTGAAATTGCAATTTCACAATACTAATGTGTTTTCTTTTATGTATAGAAAAATAAAGAATTATAAACACGTCTATTGTAAAAAATGTGTTTTGTTTACAAGGGGATTTAATTACGCAAGAAAAATAATTTAACTGTATTATTGTGTTTTAAATATACGCGAAAGGGGACATACATCCGCTGTATCCCAATCCCCTCACCTATAGAAGGGGTTAAGTTCATTTCTGTACAATTTCATACTCTGTAGTTGGCACATGACACCGGCGACAAAACAGTCGATATTACAACACCCCGCCGTCCTGTTAATCGTCCAAGCCCCATCCGCCCGACGCCGACGTCTCGGAAGGGCCGAGCGAGAAGGGCTCGAGCGCCGCATTCTTGTTAGATCAAAAGCCGGCGTCGGAAACAATTTGGGCCAATCCGCTGCCGGGATGATGAGAGGCCGAGACAGCGGCACCAATTAGCTGTCGGGGCGCGTGATATATTGGGTGCGGTTTATCAACTATTCATATCTAATAGGGAAAGGTGCGGATGTTTTTGAAGGGGAAAATAAAATGAAGAGCGCTAATATATCTTCCAATGAAAAGGCTTCTAGTTAGCATTTCTGAACTTTGTTTGAAGTGCTGAAGAAAAAATAGCAGCTGTAATTTGCGTGAAAGCAAAAAAATATATAAGTAAAACAATAAAAGTGTAAAACGTTTAACTATGTCACCCCTTGATTTATTTATATTATTATATTTTACTATTTTAACAGAATCTCTTAGCGATAGGTGAAATATTACAAAGACGAATTTCAGATGTAAAATTTGCACTGCTTGCGGAGTCAGAACAAGAATCGAACGAGGCTCTGAGAAAGACGGAAAATGTTTTGGCAGATAAATACAACGTGAAAATAAACAAAGACAAAACAAAGTGCACGGTTGTTGAAAGAGAAGAGATGTCGACAAATATTGTTTTGAATGGAGTCGCTATCAAACAAGTGAAAGAATTCACATATTTGTGTAACAAAATTTCCCAAGATGGCCACTCAGAGGCTGACACCATAAACAGAGTACAACAGGCAAGAGTCGCCTTCAACAAAAAATCCAAAATCCTTGAATCCCTCAACATAGATTTAAAGGTTAGGAAAAACTTGATTAAAATTCTTGTCTGGAGTGCGCTGATGTATGACAGCGAAACATGAACCATCGGCCAGAGCATGTCCGGGAGGCTAGCGGTCTTTGAGATGTGGTGCTACAGACGACGAGGTGTTGAGTAGGGTGGGCGAAAATCGCCCAACAGCGAGCAATTTTGGATACGCCATAATATAAGGCATCCGGGCCTGCGTTTAACCATCGTCGAGGGAAATGCTAAAGGCAACAATCGTAGAGGCCGACCAAGATTAAGCTACGATGACCAGATTATCGGAGATGTGCGCTGTATAGCACCTACCAAGAAATGAAGAGACTGGTAGGTGACAGAGAGGAATGGAGAAAGCGTGTGCTTGTTGCAGACCAATCCTAGGCGACCCAAAAAAAAAGATGGAACAAATAATTAAATGATTAGGTACAGACAAAACGTGCTGGAGCTATAACGTATGTATGCATTTGTGTGTATTTATTAAGAAATAAATAAATAAGTCCAATAAAGGCTGGTTCATCGGCACTCGGCATTGAAATGAAAACAGTAATCTACGATTCATTGGATTTTAAAATAGTAGAAATAGATTAAATTATTATAGATGCATAACGTGACCCATTCAGAATCCGAAGACAGAAAGTTCAAGTTATTTGAAGGTCCACAAAATATTTTTAATATATAAAAATGTTCCAAAAAATAATTCAAATAAATTTCGAGCGTATTTTAGTGTACATGTTAATAATTCAGATGAATGTCATGTAATAATTACGATTGATGTCATAACACATAATGTCATACATTTCCACCAACGGCGATTAAATGGGGATGAAAAATTTCAACCATAATGACGGTAGCCACACATGAGTCGTAAAGTAAAGTCACGCATGAAAGTAACATACTTACAATTTTTTAAATTATGATGTATGGCGTAGTGAATCGTGGGTGGAATTGTGAACGTTGCATTGTGGAAAGTTATCACTTAAGCCAGTCGTAAGAGAGAGGCCATATAAAAACCCAAAAAGCCTTCCGTACCTACTTTCCCACATAAATAGTTTCGTATCTATGAGACATCTATAATATATCTTGTACATTGATGCGGTTACTTAGACTTGCAGTAAGTATGTCAGACATCGATAATACAATATCATGTACATAGATGCGGTTATTTAGACTTGCAGTAACTATGTCAGAAGTGAGTGCTGCTTGCCTACTAAGTGATCGGAGATTCAAATTTCACACGGGAGACCAGAAAGTTAGTTAGCTTAATTTTATTATAATATGAAATTATAATGATAATAATCATAACCCGTCAAAAATGATGGATCATTGGTACGCGTCTTTGCTAAGTTCTGGTATATATTTGTTGTATTTTTTGACGGTTTGCGGAGAGGCGGCGGTAGCAACATTCGTTAAGCGGCCGGTGGGTTCAAGCCACATCCCCGTGTAAAGAAATTATGGACGATACACGGAGTCACGAATAGACAGATAGACGGATTGTCAGATAAACAGATGGATGGACATCGAAATTATTATGTTTGATTGATAATGCTATCTACGTAAATACTAAAGAATATTTTTTCATTTCAGTTGATATTTTCAGTTCAGTTCATATTTTTTAAACTATCATTAAAATTTTACATTGAAATACTGCCCTGGATGAAGTGGGTAACAGTTTCGAAGATTTGATATCCATCCCCCGCGGCTCCGGGGTTGATGGCAATTATTCAGGATGAATGGAGATGGGAGTCCCTTACCCAGGGTCACTTGTTCGGGCCTTAACAGGGATCATGCGGGGTACCCACGTGCGCAGGCTGTTGCGATGGGGAGAGGGTGACAGCTTTCAGCGTGGAGTAGCCTGAAGAATAAATAATATTACGGGAATTCTCTAACATCGATTCATTTATCATTTAAACTCGTTTTCGCTTGATTTTTCCTATATTTTTAATAGATAAAAATCTATTAAAAAATGCCAATCTGTTAAGTTTTCGATAATAGTTGTACTCGCATAAATTTAAAAAATATATACGAGTATATCATAAAATTAATTATGATAAAGATGTTTTTTGAAGCCAGATTAGGATATGATCAATCTGATTCCTTAATAAAATAATCCAAAAATTATAATTTCGCTGTCTATCTGTCCGACCGTCGTCGTAGAATTTATAACAATTTAATTTAGTTTTCAAAATAAGATGTCATAAAATAAAAAGGATAAAAAATAGATTTTATGCTTTTCAATAAAATAATTTTTTTAAAATAGGTATTTAATTACATTTTTTATAATATATAATTATATATGTAAAAAAGCTACCAGATGGCTTAAATAAAATAAAAATAATTTCGGTTCCTTCCATCCGTCCGTGAGTGATACCCTAGAATTTTAATGTCTGTCTGCCTGTTTTCTGTACAAATTTATATCGTTTGACGATCTGACCCAAATTTTTCATACTTATTCTTTAGGACTCGTCGGGTAACATAAGTAACTTTTCCCTTTCCTCTTTTACTCTCTAGTTTTGCGTAACCTCATTACAGCAGCCTGCATTCTGAATCTCTGTCTTTCATTTATTCATATTTTGATGGTCCCTACGTAGAAAAAGGCTTTTTAAAAAAATAATTTTACAAAAGGGCTATTTGACGTATAGTTTAAAATAAAAAATGAGCGTATTTTTCAGCTTTAAAGTTAATTTTTTCTCCGAAAAAAATAGAAACATTTTTTTCATGTTTTGTATTTCGGAGAGAGTATTTTGTGTTTATTGGTACCAACAAAAAGTAAAAAAGGCATTTTTTGTAGATGTCTGAGTTTACCATCAACTTACGTGGACTATATTTTAATAAGTGTAATGAATTTTTAAGTCATTTAATACTTCAACATATCTCATATAATTTATAATATAATATTGTATATAATATTAATAATAAACGCAAATCAAACAATCCGCTAAATAAAATATCCGGTGGTTTTTGTTATTTCCGGAAATAATCCCCGCCTGAATATTCAGCCAATAGGGAGGCGGCATCTGTTGGGCGGATTATATTTGTTCTACGGTTATTACCGGCGATGATGTTAATTGACACAATTTTCAGGCAGAACCTTTGTTAGTTCAAGGCGTGGGGAGAAAATGACAAAGCCTTCATTTCACGGCCTTCAGAATATTTCCAATAATTTTTTCCATTATGTTAATGATGTTATCCAAGGTAAGAATTTTACCCTTAATAAGTGGAAATTCTTGCGTTTTGAGACTTAATATTTTCCGACATATTTCCAGAAAAATTTGGTTAATTAATGAGCTTTTCAATGGTTATCAATGTGTGAAGTCATGCTATGTGGGAGGGAGATCAAACAGTGATCATTGAAGTCATTGTTAAAAAAAACATCAAATGAAGTGGACTGACAATGTCCTTACAAACGTATCTCTCTTAGGCCCCGGGTACGATACGAGCGGCAAGCGGCAGAGCGTCATAGCGTCAATTGGCGTCAGTGCGGTAGAGCGGCAAGTGGTGAGAAGTGCCGGCTACGCTATAAAGCGGCTGAGCGGTAACTTCTGTCAGTCGCCGTGCATACACAACACAGCGCTCGTTCTCTTCGCACACGCGTCGCGAATTCGTTTAATCGTTCTATCCGAGAGACCCCCGACCGTTAAATCATGTCTGGACCATTCATTTTCTGTAAATATGTAACTATGTAAATAAAAGTGTATATACGTGTTAAATAATAATCATAACCTTAAGAACAATTTCTAATATTAAGTGCAACTACCTACTGTTAAGTGCTGTACAAATTATCTTC
This sequence comes from Agrypnia vestita, assembly GCA_016648135.1. Taxonomy (NCBI): domain Eukaryota; kingdom Metazoa; phylum Arthropoda; class Insecta; order Trichoptera; family Phryganeidae; genus Agrypnia; species Agrypnia vestita. Next base: position 980 of record JADDOH010014519.1, on the reverse strand, counting down.
TTCTTTCTTTTTTTCAAATTTATTTTTCTTTTAACTCTAAATCTCTGACAATCTTTATTAAAATCTTAAAACCTGTGTAAATAAAAAGCCGTTCTCCGCAGGTGGCAACACCACCTGCGGCAAAATAAAAATATTCCCGTACTTCAGCTTCTCTCCAAATTACCAATATGGATCCAGAAAATCAAGCCGCCCTGGCCGCAGAGCTGAAAAGTTTCCCTCTTAGCGAACTAACCGAAATGATCGCAATGTATAAAAACAAGGACAAAACACCATATGAGAAATCAGAAAGATGGCGACTCATCCCCAAATCCAAAAACAAAAAAAGGAAGGCGCAAACCTCTCCTACCCCCTCTTCTTCAAGCGCTAAATCCTCAAATAGATTTGACGCTCTTTCCGATACTGAGCAATCAGAAAACTCCGAAACTGAACATGAAATGGACGACCGTGCCACAACACCAACAAATGATCCAGCGATCATACCACAAAAAAATGATTAACCCAAAGATAAGAAAACAAACATCCCCCCCATTATAATTAGAGGCAGCGACAACTGGATCAAAACCTCTAACGAACTTAAAAAAGCAGGCATTACCATTAAAAGTGCCAAAATAAATAAACAAGGAGTCCACGTGACTGTGGATTCCATTGACCAATTCCGTAAGGCTACTAAATACCTTGAAGATAAAAATACGGCCTTCCATTCATATACCCCCCAGGAAGACAAGACTCTAAAAGCGGTTATCAGAGGAATCCCGCTGGATATTTCTGATAATGAAATAATGGAAGAAATTAAAAGCCTTAACATCCCGATCCTGTCAGCCAATAGAATGAAAACCGGCCCAGACCGCAAACCCATGCCACTAATACTTGTTCAAACCCTTAACTCCGCTGAAGGCAAAAACATTTACAATATAACTGACATATTCAACCTAAAAGTCAGAATTGAGAAACTTCGTAAAAAGGAAACTCCCGGACAGTGT
>JADDOH010014517.1:0-22214 GCA_016648135.1 Agrypnia vestita | reverse complement strand
ATTATATCCATTCCAGTGCATCGTAGTTTCACTTTATGTACCTCACTTTATACCTAAGGATTGCGGACACTTGCCTTGCACGCGCATACGATTCACAGGCCCCTAATTAACTATAGTTCGCGACCTAACCTTTGATCCTGCCATCACGCGTTTTTAAGTTTCCGTAGCTGGGGCTTAGTATCCAGCCTCTGTAAGTATACGGTGTATTTACTCTAACCAAACCGAAACTAGACATTATTTTCTTTTCTTTAAATTTATATTCCTCGAGATACCGGAATTAGACTCTAGCTCGACAATTGTAAGTATTTATATATCTTAATAATACTGCAACATAGTCCTTATTTCCGTCTTACGCATCCGTACTTCCCGGGTCACCGAAACTAAACTCTAATCCTAATGATCATACTCTAATGATCATACGCACCGATATTTTCCATAAAACCGTTACCCGTTATTTTCCGATGTTACATATTCTTATATTTATCCGAAATACCGGGATTAAGCTTTGAATCTAGGATTCCATGCATTTATAAGTTTTAACAAACCCGCGAAGCGACCACTTGTCCACTTGTTTTTATCATTTATCGAGGATGCCGCGGACAAGTAGGTGCCACAGAACAGTCAATTGTTTCTATAATAAAACCCCACTAGTCTACATCTTGATAAGGTCAATACATATTACTTTTAGGGTCCGCCGATTTAGTTTTATTCTTAATATTATTCTTAATATAAATTTATTATCATCTCGAATATTTGATATCTACTCTCCGGCAAATTTTAATATAGTTTAAATCATTTTAATATAGTTTATCATTTTAATATAGTTTAAAAATAACGGGATTCTGTAATTTTTACAAGTATAAACAACCCCAATCTTACCGAAACCATTTTATGTAGTGAAAGACGCGGGATTTATATTCTTCCTAAAATGTAAAATGAACCCGGTCTAGATGAAACATCCTTATTTAGTTTCAGGACAACGAGGTTTACGCGTTCCACGAGGAATATGATATAACCCGATCTAAACGAAGGTAATTTTATATAATTTTAGGACAGCGGAACTTACAAATTTCATAAAGTATATCGTGAAGCCAATCTAGGCGGAGACACTACGTATATTTTAAACAGAGTAAGAGTTTAAATTTTACCATCAAGTCTAATACACCGCAAGAATGTCCTAGGCATAGTAAACAAAATAGCGGTCAAAACTGTAGTGTTTCTATGTTCACACGTTTTAGCTCAACACGAATATTATAAGTTTCACAGTTATAATACAAGACGCGAATTTCTAAACGAAACATTTTAAAATAGTTCTAACCGAAACCTATGATTCATATTTATTAAATGAAGGCGCGAATTCTAAACGAAACACTAACATTGTTTAAAACGGGACCCTATATTTATATATGCTTAAAATGAAACGCGGATTCTCGAACGAAAGCATTTTGTATAACTAAATGTAACGAAATCTTATATAGTTTATAAATAAGAAGACCCGGCCCCAGGCGGTTTTTATATATTTTCAATCTCTCTGAGTTAAAACCTTTTTAACAGGACCTCGCGTATTTAGCATAAGATAGGTAGTTTTATAAGACTTATTAACAATTTCCCGCGTGTTTAGCATAAAATAGGTATCTTTATAACGCACAGCTAGTTTCCGGAGATCCGCCAATACTATTCCTGTATACTTAGTAAAACGAAAAATTAACTAAATTTGAACCCTAGCGGTTCCTGAAATTCTGCGAATATTATTCTGTGAACCTAGTAAGACGATAAAAATAATTAACTTTATAGAACGTAGTGATTTCCGAAGTTCTGATATGCCAAATTAATTACCTTTATAAAATAAAATCAAACCCGTACTCTGAGTTAAAACCCTTTTAACAGGACCTCGCGTATTTAGCATAAGATAGGTATTTTTATAAGAGTTATTAACAATTTCCCGCGTGTTTAGCATAAAATAGGTATCTTTATAACGCACAGCTAGTTTCCGGAGATCTACAAATATCAGTTCTATATATGCCGGACTAATCAACTTAATAAAGCGCAGTAATTTCCGAAGTTCTAATATGCCAAATTAATTACCCTTTATAAAATAAAATCAAACCCGTACCCCCTTTTCTTTTATCGTGAGCAATGTCGAAGAGTATAATTACCCGTACACCACTTTCACTTGAAGTTAAACTATAATTTTCAAACACTGGGACACTCTAACTCGACGGTAACAATCACTCACGGTTCTATCACTCAAAAAAACAACCGACACGGATTTTGCACCCTCGTAGATGTCCACACCGACTGCCTCAATTCTGCTGTGTCTTGACATTTTAAAACCCCCCTAGCGGGAAAAGGGCCCATATCCAGCCTCTTTGGCTTCACTAATTTATGCCACCCCTGATATCAGAATGCCGCCTACTAAGGTCTATTTTTGCAGTCCACAACCCTGACACCACTTACAGCCGTCATTGACTCCACCTTTTCTGTTGTTGTCTCTACCTATGTTTTGGGGCGGACTTGGTGGCTTCGGACGGTATATTTTCGCTTCGCAAGCGCGATAATTAATTTTTAATATTTAATTTCTAAGTTCAGTCCATATTGTCGTTTGATCAACCGTAACCACAATCTATCGGGTACTCCCCTAATCATAGTTGATGTTTCTTCACTATCTACCATTATCATGTCCCGTTCCCTCGTATTTTCACTCGTCTTTATCGGAAATTTAACGTTTCTTGGCCGCTATATCATGGGATCAATTTCCATATATTCACCACGTGCACACTGCATACCTAGATATAACAATCATCCAAAGGTACTATACCTAATTTTAAATTAATTTTGGGCGATCTTTTCTCGTGGATCACCCAATGAATCCTGTCTTATGCCCGCGGCACCCCGCGCACAGGGACGTAGTAGGTCCCTCCGTTGCGGAATTTAAACATAATTTGTAACCATTTATTATTATTTTTATTGGCAGTAAGATTGATCCACAAAGTAACTATGTTACATAGACAGTGAATATTCTAGAACAATATAATACTGGAAGAGTACTATTCGCTATAACACAATAAACTATTAATGTAAGTTAAATTAAATTTTTAAATTCAGTGGAAGATTTTTAAGATCGTTTTGCTTTTAATTTTTTTCCCAAAACAAAATAAATAAACAAATAAATAAACACACAGATACACACTCACACAACCCACTATTGGACATGTTTTTATTATTCTTTTATCGATTGTATGTATGTGTTTTCGCGTAATTGGCCCAAAACTCTGAGCATCAATTATTGTCTTTTCTTCAAAGATTGATTAATTATATGGCTGTAAGAAACCCAATAAATGAAAACAAATAAAACAAATAAGTAAATAAACCTCCAGTGCCGCAGGCAAGGCGTCGGATTAATTCAGTGCTTATTTATTGCCAAGGTACTGGACGCTTCCGCTGATAACTATATACCACTCACCATGTTCTTAGAGGTGTGTTGAAAGATTGCTAGTATCTGTCGAATCAGTCTCAAGTAGTTGTCTGTATTTGTACGTTTATCATTATTACATGCTCTTGCTATATCCGTTCCACTTCACATTATTGTTCCTCCCGTCTTCGAATTTCTATCACACTATGTTCTCCTATGTTTTTTGTACTTATATGCTTGCTTTTTACTTGCATTTACTCCTATATATATTTGTTTCATTTATCCATCCATCTATAAGATCCCCATACGCTTTTTCCTTTTATTACATGTGTATATGGGCCGCAAATTCATATTATTTTATTTACAATATTCTTATCTGGATACACTTGTTCAATTATGTTTTGTGGTTATTACTACCAAACCCGGCGAAATCTGAGCTAGAATAGCCAATCGTATACACGTTACCCGTCCTGTTGAAACTACGCTAACGTCGGACAGGTTTGTAGTGATTACATAGTTAATATATTGTATCTATATTTGAGTATATTATTTTTTTGTCGTGCCATTAATATGCTTACACGTTATCGTTATCTCTTTCCTAACTGTATATACCGTCATTGCGCAATTACCTATCTGTTGTAAAAGCCTGAAGAGCGTTAGTCTACAGATAAATATAATAGAATTATAGTTAACTTTCCTATCTGCCTACGTTATCCGATTCCCGCGAAACGAAAATAAATCATTATCCGCTCAGTTAAGGTCACCCCTCTGGTACAACGTATACGTTTAATCCGTGCTTCACGGCCAATTCTTATAAATTATTTATGGGCGTTTTCCTCGCGCGATCCCCCGATTAGACCTGCCTTCCTTACTTTCGCTTATATCTATGCATCTCTGTTGCCCGGGAATCCACTCGAGACCACGATTAATGACATTTAAGCGGTTTCAAAAACCCAGCAAAAAAGTCCATAATTCAGAAACCTCGTGGACCTGTCAATATCATCGTCACCTTAGAGTAGACGTTAATCGGTTTTTTAACGGCTCTAAACGCAATAATCGCGACCCAAATCTACGAAAGCCGTGTTCAGTATTTTTTTATGGGAAGCACATGTGGACCGCTCGGACCGCGCCGATCGTCAACCATTTGTACCAAACGCGGCTTTACCACAAGATTAATATGTTTTATAAGAATTGAATATTAACTGCCCGTAACCTATATCCGATCAATCGCTACTAACTCCGTCCCAATACTAGCGTTTCATCATCCCCAAATTTTTGTAGCGCCAATACTCCGCCAGGTGGGTTTAGCTCAATTTTTTCCCGCGTAGCATTTAAATCATCTTAGAGTTCAAAATAAAAATAATAAAATAAAAAAAAATCTATAGAAACAGGTGATTCATCACAAAGTATAACTGTTAGAAAAATGTCACAATATTAATTATCAATTTTTATTATTATTATTGAATTCAATAGTAGTTATATATGTATAAAATAAAAAAAATCCAATGGCAAATGATGAAATATTGCATATTAGCAATTTCAGTGAATCGGTAATTACTACAAATGAAACTACAAACCTAACTTAAACCTTACCAAATATATGGTCAATTTTTTGAAATTTTGTGAAATAATTCATGATAAAATTTATATGAAGTTAACAAATAATACACATCTATGAAAAATCTTTGGAAACTCTCATTTTCATAAGGAGAGTGGACGTTCTTTTTGACAATTGTGCTAAAATGATTGAAGAAATGAAATTATGTTCGTCGTAATTACAAAGCATTAAAATGAGTTATTATTTACTTTTCACCTTTGTGAGACAACCTTAAAAGGAATACATCAGAATTAATGTACTCATTTATTTTTTGCGCAATTGTACGCCGACAATTGTCAAAATACCAGTATTTTTTACAAAATATATACATATCTTTTTCTAAACCGAGTTTCTAAAGAAAGAATGTCTTATTATAAAAAAGCACAACTTATTTACTACAACATAATAAATTAACAGTATTTAAATTGACATTTTCATGTTTGTTTAAAAAATTTACAAGCTTCTAGTAATTATTTAAACAAGGCGACCGTATCGGAACCAGACGTGGTGGCAAATTTTGAAAAAATTATTTATATTATTAAATAGCTGTTCCTACCCGGCGTTGCACAGGTTAAGGATTAAGATTAAAATAAATTTGTGGGAAAAACAAAGGATCCCTTGGTTTTGAAAGCCTCTAATTAAAATAATGTTTCCATTTAATCAGGGCTGGGATGGATATGATGACTAGGGAACAAATATGGCCTATTTTTTCCGTCAGGAATATTTATGCAAAAAATTTTTTGTACAGAAAGTATATCTGGGGGAGGAGATGGGTTAGAAAGGGAAGGGGAAATGTCGCCTATATTTTAATAAGTTTCCAAATTTGGAGTCCGATCGGTCGAACGGTACAGATTTGTATTGTAAATATATCAGGAGGCGTGGAAGGGGTAAAGGGCAGGGGGGGAGGGGTAAATGTCACCTATATTAACTGCCATTATAGGTAAAGATATCGTATGTAGATTATGTGTATTGTGTTTCATTATTTATTTTTACTTTTTTCTCTTCTTCTTTTTACTATTATTATATGTGTATTATTTATTTCATGTTTCTATCTGTTGCTATGTTTTTTTATATTTGAAATATAATTATAAATAACAATTACACAGCTACAAAACTCATTCCGAATTTTGATGCAAACTACTACACTGTATTTCTAAAATGAACCCACTTTTTTTTTAGAAGTATATTGTTTTGTGTTTAATATTGTAAGAATAATGTGATATTAAAGGTTTTTATGAATTTCGGAAAAATATCATTTAAAACAATAAGCTCGGAAGTGCACTTTCTCACTGGTTCAAACGCTTTATTAAAGCAAAGACAACCGAATGTAATCAAAAAATTTGAATTCGGAAAAGGTTATTTATATCTAAATATTTATTAATATATATTATGAAAGTGTAGGTACCTACCGTCGCCTTCTTTTTTCAAATAATTTGTGAGGTGCGAATGGAACGTTGTGTCAAAATTTCAAAGCAATAGTTGAAGAACTTTAGGAGATCTAAGATTTTGGAAAATCGAACATAAACATTTTTATTTATATAAATAAATAGTAGGTATATAAAAACATAATAGGCATACAAAAACATTCTAGTATTCAAGTACAATGTTCTGCCAAAATTTCAAAGCAATCGGTGAAAAACTTTCAAAGATTAGCGATTTTGAGAAAACGAACATTTATATTTTTATTTATATAGATATCTGTGTTATTTATATGATGGTCTGTGGTATTGATGTATAATGTTGAAGAAAAATTGAAAGAATTTTGTGTTTGCTACCATTGAAAAAACAGGTCGTGTTTGGATTTGTTGCAGGATTAAGACAGAATTCTTCCAGAAGAATTTATTTTACAGAGCATCTTCCTGTGGTCGTAAATTTTGCTGGTGTTTATTTAACACTTGTTGCATGTTTTGTTATTGCAAATATAAAAATAAAATTAAAATTAATTAACTTTTTATATTTCATGTACCAAAAACAAACAAACAATAAAATAAAAAAATAAATTATTTATATAAATAAAAACAATAATTTACACAAAAAAAGGTTAACATTATAAAAATTAAATATCCTAAACAAATCGTTAAAAAAGGGGAATCATGTTCTCTTTTTCTTTTTTCCTTAGAAGATCTGTTGATCTGTACTACAGAAAACTATGCCTCCTGGGAAGATGAGGTCCATCCCTCTATCTTTTCGGTGGTCTTCCTGGTAGGCGCCGTCCAGAGGGTATTTCATTCGCTGCTGTATCCACAAGTCTCTCACTGTTCATTCTGGCTATGTGATCCCGCCAGAATCTCCTTCTGGATCTACTCCATTGGCTATGTCCTCTATTTTGCAAGTTTCCCTTATGTCATCATTTCGGACACGGTCACTTAGTTTTTTCAGTAATGGAAAGTTTCATTTCAGTTTTTCTGTGGAGTCCTTTGGTGCGGATAGTGTCAGCCCGCCTCTCTACAGCGCATGTCATGATAGGTCGCACGCATGTCTTGTATGTTCTGACCTTAATTTCAATATGCATATTTTTCTTTTTCAAGACCAAATTCTTGAGACAAGCTGATACGGTGTATGCTCTGTTAACTTGCTCTCCGACTTCGATGTACAGATCGCTATGGCTACATATTTCTATATCTAAATATCTGAAGCTCATGGACTTGTTCCACAGGCTCATTATCAATATTCAGCTTACATCTTGTTGGTTGTTTTGATATTGCCAAACTTTTTTTTTTTATTTTATTTTATTTATATTTTTTTATTTTTTTTTTTTTATTTGGGAAACATACAGTACAATTTTAATTTTTTTTAATATAATGTCAAAAAATATTTGTGAATATGACCAGTAAAGTTTCCTCGAAGCTGGTAATAAAAATAAAAAAACTAAATAAAAAACAATGATAAAGAATATGTGATAAATAATAAATATTTCAAAGATTTAAATTATGATAATGCATAAAATGGGAGGGGTGGGGAGAGGGAGGGAATGGTATTCAATTAAAGAAGCATCAAATCAATAGTCATAAATGAGATTACGGAGTTTCATTTTAAATAAACGCAAATTGTCAGTAAAAATGTCTAGATTATTTGTAGAATTTAACATATTGCATTTTGAGGTGCAACGAATTACAAAGCAGTTTTTTAAGTAATTAGTCCTACCAAAGTTTGCGTAAACTTTTAATTTTGACATATTAAGCCCATGTGATGCAATGTGGAATTCATACAGTATTCTCTGCAAGTCATCTTCAGACTATGCTATTATTGCTGCGTCATCTGCGTAACATATAACATAGATTATTTTGTTGCCCATTTTGTATCTCAGTCCTAAGCTAGCCACCTCTTCTATGATTTTGTCCATTACGAGGCTGAACAGAAAAGGGCTCAGACTGTCTCCCTGTCTAATACCATTACTCATCATGCTTTCTTTTATAGTGCTTTGTCGACTTTTATTTTACTTTTACAGTAAGTGTATTATGGGTTTTGGACAGTCTTAACCAATTTGTTCGATATTCCTTTTTCCAATAATATTCTCGTAATGTCATCCAGCAATACCCTGTCAAACGCCATTGTTAGATCCACAAACTGTAAAAAAATATGTATTCTTACGACCTGGTATAGGGTTAATTAATACTTCACTCTTCAGGTAGAAAATAGTGTTTAATCAAATTATTTTTAAGCAGAACATTATTTGGATTATGATTTCAAAAGCATTATTATATTTTCAAAATCTAATGTATAAAATCATATTTTGAATTATTGTTGGCTGCCATAAACTACCAAAATATATATAGGCATGAACTAATGGAAATTTCGAACGAAACTAACGAAAAAAACGAAAGTTAAATTACACTAGAAGATAAATTAACAATACATACTTTAAGACACAAAAAAAAATTAAAGAGTGTAATAAATATGACACTTCATAAAGCATTAAAGGGTGGAAAAGGGGAAAGGAAAAGAAGAAAACATGCTTTTACACAAAAATACGCATGCATACATATATATATATAAAAAATAAAAAAACAATCTATATTATAGAATATATGTTTTCTTTACAAGGGGATTTTATGACACAAGAATAATTACTTTAGATACATTATAAATGTATTTTAGTTATATGCGGGGAGGGAAGTACTTCCGCTGTATCCCAGTACCCTTTCCTAAAAAAGGGCTCGGTTCATCTTTGTACAATATTACACTGAAGGCTGCCTATTTTAAATCAATTTATAAAATTATGTTCGTAACAGTTAAATTTGAAAGGAATCAAAAGGATCGCCACCCCTGGGTAAATTTTAAAGCGAAATAATGATATCCTTACAAGTGCCCATGCACCTGTCGCCGTCTTTCAAATTCCCGATTCTAATTTTATTCGGACATAAAAAGAACCACCCCCTCCCACCTCTCCCCCCCCACCGACGGCAGCCCTTGTTCCCAATAAAGGTTCAATTCGTTTTATCGCCGCGAGTTTTGTACCCCCACCCCTCGCCCCCCACACCCGCGTCCGGTGCTATAGCGCATCAATTGAGATTGATTGCCCCTGAATGATTTTAGCATAAATCTAAATGGGGGGAGCATTATTTTGATCGTGGGACAGGGTCGCAATTGTATAATATCGAGGGTGAATTTCATACAAATAGTCTGAGCTGCTTTAAATCTTAAATCATATTAAAATACTATTTTTCGTAAATTCATTTTAATACAATATTTTTTTACCGTTAAAATTCTTTTTTTTCAAATTTCAGTGCAGGATAGACACGATCACTCAATATTTTCTGTAATTATTGTCAGCCAATTAATACCATTCTTGCACCCTTCCATTTCAAAAACATCCCACATAGCTGGGCCAGCTTTGCGGGCCCAGCTATGTGGAATCAGCTGCCTCCAGTGCTGCGATCTATGGAGAACCAGGAACACTTCAAGAAGAGCCTAAAAACTCATTTTTTCGGGATGTCACATCTGTAAAGCGCCCTTGAAGATTCTCTTACGCAAAAATAGCGCTATATAAATTAACATAAACTTAACATAACATAACTTGATCCGATATTTCAACGCGTACGAGCATGATACTATAGGCATGCCTTTCAGGTAGAAACACAGATTACACAGGCAATACTTTTAGAAACAACCTAATGCAGTGCGAGCGCGCTGTTCATTTTTTGGTTCCTTGGTGTTTTGTTTGGGCTGACATAATTATTTCTTACGGCTAGGATCCCTACCACCACAATGACACTAGAAGGCTGCTTTTGGGTCCTAGATGCCTTAGAAACTAGACGAAATTTAATCAGAGATGGCGACACTTATCAAATCAACTCATTTATGAAATATTGCTTCTTGTCAATGACGCAATTTGTCGGCACGGGGATTCGATGGAAGATGAAAGGAAAAAAGGGATGGAAATGGGGAGATGAATGTATTTCAATAAGAGAGGAAATTTTCCTTCTCCTTCTGGAATCAATGCTCGCGATAAGGTTCGATAAACATGCGACACATATACTTGATGCTAGACGACACCTTTGACAATTCTAGATACACTAGAGACAACCGTGAACCAATGCAGCTCACATAACGACAAAGCTGGATTTCCCTTATATTGGGTGGGGCAAGAGGAAGAAGATGGAAGGGGGGGTCGACATCAATTTGAGGTCCGCTAAGAACGGCGCCTAGATATAGGCAATACAGAACACTTCTGTTCAGTTTCATTGCCGATAAATCGGCGTTTATTGGTCACATGATTATTACATGCTTCTCTGTACATATACATTACTAAATAAACACAAGAATAAACAGTATGTAAAAAGCCACTACACACCTAGCTAGGTATATATAAATACCTGTTCTAAGGTAGGTATCAATACTTTGAGAATTCGAGACAAATTGAAAAAAACTAACCCATAAAAACCAAGTTTTTATTACACTCCCTTTCTCATTTACTAGTTGAAACATTTTTTTTTCGCTTAACCTACGCGTTGGGCTTCGGTCGGGCGACGCTACGAAAGGGAGTGATAAATTTTTTTTTTAAAAAAATCAGGTTTCGCGTCAACCAGACTCATTGAAATATTTTCATACAACATAGTAAGTTGTATGAAAAAACCATTCAAAATTTGAAAAATCCAAAAATTGATTAATTTTTTTTATCGAAAATTTGATAGATCTTCTTGATTGTCGCCACGAGTCTGCTTGAAAATTTTCAGCTCGATTGGATAACGGGAAAGGGGTTAAAAATCGATCTAAAGTTTTTTCGTCAGATAAGCAGACAAGACGACAAGTAGTCAAGCAGACGCTACGAGTTAAAAGAAAGGGAGTAAAAATCCACTACACACCTAGCTAGGTATACATAAATAAGGTAGGTATCAGTACTTTGAGAATTCGAGACAAATTGCATAAAAAGCATAAAAATTACCGAAAAAATTCACATTTAATTTAATTATTAGGATCATTAGGTTTTCTGCTGTGCATCGACTTCGTGTTCAGACATAACACTGAGACCCTAAGTCATCTTGAGATTGAACCTTTGGCTTTCGCTTACTGGTTAATCGATAACGTAGCTTGTAGGGAATGTAGTCTGGGTAACCGCAGAGGAAACTGTAGGTAATGGGTAGTAATGAGACGACAGTGGCGTACATGAGATCCGTCTGGAACTAAGCAGAATAATCAATCAAGAGAGAGAAGAACCTCAGATCTGTTTATTTTTTTATTTTTATTTGTTTACGCCTATTAGGTATAGGCTTTTACATAAAGAATATAATATAAATTTCAAAAAGCACATACATTAAACAATATCTGTATAGCTCCAAAACATGAGTATAAATATTAAAATATAAAGTAAAGAGCAGCAATGTGTATAGGCTTTTACATAAAAAATATAACATAAAATTAAAATGAATATACATTAAACAATATAAGTTATAAGTAGCAAAATATAAAAGTATCAGGAATTGCACCAAAACATGAGTATAAAAATTAAAAAATCTATCCGGTAGAACGAAGGACTATTATGAACAAGTGCATTTGATCTTAATACCCATCCCGAACTTTTGAGGAAAACTTGAGTGAATCTTATATTTTGTAGTAATGCGTAGTATTTTTACTCCCTTTCTTTTAACTCGTAGCGTCTACTTGCTTGCTTCCTTGATGAAAAAACTTTGGATCGATTTTTAACCCTTTTCCCGTGATCCAATCGAGCTGAAACTTTGCAGGCAGACTCGTTGCAACGATCAAACTGATCTATCAAATTTTCGTTAAAAAAAATTAATAATTATAGTATAATTTCGGATTTTTAGAAATTTTATTGGTTTTTTCCAATTGTAATCATTAGAAGAGTTTGATTAGCAACGGCGGCGGCGGCCCGATAACGTCGCGGAATATTTTCTAAATTTGAATTACTTCGTCGGTATACATAATAGGTACTTCACTACAAATGTCGAAAATCTTAATTGACTGACAAATGTTTTTAGAATTTAATCTTCAAAGCGCGAAGTGTCTTATCAAAGCTCAAAACATCTGACATTTTAGAAATATATTAAATTACTGTAAGTTTAGTGTTATAATATATGTTTTAATTCGTCTTTAATTGTTGTTATATTTTACAAAGAAAGGGAGTATAATAAAAACTTTGTTTTTATGGGTTACTTTTTACTCTCTTTCCTTTAACTCGTAGCGTCTGCTTGCTTGACGAAAAAGCTCTGGATGGATTTTTAACCCTTTTCCCGTGATCAACTCGAGCTGAAACTTTGCAAGCAGACTCGTGGCGACGATCAAAATAATCTGTCAAATTTTCGTTAAAAAAATTGATAATTATAGTATAATTTTGGATTTTTAGAAATTTTAATGGTTTTTTCATACAACTTAGAAAGTTCTATGAAAACTTACGAGGCATCTGGTAGACACTAAATCTGATTAAAGCATAATTTTGGATTTTTTGAAATTTTTTATTACTCCCTTTCGTAGCGTCGCCCGACCGAAGCCCGACGCGTAGGTTAAGCGCCAAACCAGTTTCCACTAGTAAATGAGAAAGGAAGCATACTAAAAACTTGATTTTTATGGGTTAGTGTTTTACTCCCTTTCTTTTAACTCGTAGCGTCGGCTTGCTCGCTTGTCTGTCGAAAAAAGTTTGCATCGATTTTTAACCCTTTTCCCATGATCCAATCGAGCTGAAATTTTTCAAGCAGACTCATGGTGACGATAAAAATGATCTTACAAATTTTCGTTTAAAAAATTTAATAAATATAGTATAATTTTGGATTTTTCGAAATTTTAATGTTTTTTTCAAATTGGAATCAATACAAATGAGTAATTATCCCGACGCGTGTATAGACACGAAAACTGATTCAATGAGAAAGGGAGTATAATAAGAACTTGGTTTTTATGGGTTAGTTTTTTTTAAATTTTTTTTTTTCATAAAGGTCACTGAGTCAGGCCCTGCGCCCGCTAACGACACACTGGCGTAGCCCGGCCCCCCTCTCAAATAAATATGCGAGTTTTAATCCAATGAACGCCAGCGGATTATTTTCCGCTCTGACGTATTCATATAATTGGATACCCCTGCGACCGACCCTGCAGGCGTCATCATTATACGGGATTCATTCGCCAACAGTATCAATACAATTCTCATCTCAAAAACTTGAGCACAAACACACACAAACTCATCAAAATATTTTCGTCCGTTCGTTTGTAAAGCGGGCAATGAAGTGGATTATGAGTGAATATCGCATCAATACAATCGAGTATCTAAATGTTTCAGTATACTTTTAAATATCTTTTTAAACATTTATTACATTGACTAGTTTTTTGTCATTACTCCCTTTATATTGACTCGTGGCGTCTGCTTGCTTGCTTGACGAAAAAACTTTGGATCGATTTTGAACCCTTTTCCCGTTATCCAATCGAGCTGAAACTTTGCAAGTAGACTCGTGGCGACGATCAAGAAGATTTATCAAATTTTCGTTAAAAAAAATAATAATTATAGTATAATTTTGGATTTTTCAAATTTTTAATGGTTTTTTCGTACAAATCGGTAAGTTGTATGGAGATTACGACGCATATGGTAGACTAAAAACACGTATTTTTTTATGGGTTACTTTTTTATTTTTACTCCCTTTATATAATATTAACTCGTGGCGTCTGCTTGCTTGAGAAAAAAACTTTGGGTCGATTTTTAACCCTTTTCCCGTGATCCAATCGAGCTGAAACTTTGCAAGCAGACTCGTGGCGACGGTGAAAATGATCTAACAAATTTTTGTTTTAAAAAAAGAATAATTATAGTATAATTTTGGATTTTTTAAATTTTAATGTTTTTTTAAAATTGGAATCAATTTATATGAGTAACTAGCCCGACATATGTATAGACAAGAAACCTGATTCAAAGCGAAAGGGAGTATTGTAAAAAATTGTTTTTTATGGGTTTATTTTCATTCGATAGATAAATGTCAATGAGAACAGGTACGAAAATTCATAAAACTATAATTTGGTTTTTAAGTTGACTTTTTTCATTAAATCTAATACTAAATATAAAAATCTCAAACTGTCTCTGGGAAATAAACCGAAGCGAATAATACGTGCGAAAACTGGATGTAATGTTTTAGTGAATATTGAATAAAGCGTCTATTTTCGAGTGATAAATTATGAAATTTAATAGTGTTAAGTGACTTTGTACATTAAATAATTAGTAAATCAGTAATAAATAAATCTGTAATTAATTTCCAGCGTTTTCATTGATTTCTCCCGCAGTCACGACACGTGACAGTATTAAGAACACTTAGTTTTAAAAGCTGTGAATGAATAAAGGTAGTTTTTTAATCTCAATTTATATTTTTCAATTCTCCGTTTCCAAATATACCTGCAGTAGATTAAAATAACTCTTTAGTTGACTCTCGTCAGTTGATTTCCGATGTAATAGATTCGTTATTTGGCAGGATTTCAAAATGGATAATCCCTTCAAAATCCCCCAACGCACACAAAATCACTTTTTTTAGTTTGTTTTGCCTCGAGCAAGGCAGTTTGCCCCAAAAATAATATGCGTAGCTTGTGACGCTAACGAAACATGTGACGTTGTTAAATAAAATAGTTACCGATAGGTTTGGTAGCAAATATTTTTTTAAAAATTTTATTACTTTTAAGAAACGTGAATAAAAATAAAAATTAATTTTATATACGAGTCAATATATAGTGTGGGGTATAAAAAAGGCAGTAATATCAAAAAAAAATTGAATGCAGTAGTTATTAATTTAGAATATACTGAATTCGAGATTTTGTAAGAAACAAGGGATAGATATATAACATATATAATTCAACACAATATATGTAAGAATGTAATCCTCGTTGACGGCATTCAAAATATTTTTTAATTTTTTGTATATTGCTACATTTGCTTTTATTTTCTATATTTAACAAAAGTATTCCAGATCTTATAAAAAATCTACAATTTCAGTGTCATTTAACGCAGGTATAATATTCAAAGGTTTTTATGATTCACTGCAAATTGCAACACAATTGATACCTTTTTTTAAAATGAAGGTAGAAGTGTATCAAATTTCATACATACATACATACATACATGATGTCTCTAATTTTTTCGTAGACATGAACATTTTGTGAAATTGGCACATGACGCGGATTTCTTAAATTTATTAGAAATTTCCATTACTCAATTCAGAACCATTATCTCACGATTATAGTTATTTTAATTAGAAATAAGTGACTTATTGAAAGTAGTGCAATTTTTGCTACTGTATCTCAAGTAGCATTGACGCGGCGTTAAATCATGACGTCTTTGTCTCTCCGACGGCGCTAAATCAGGTCATTTTTGTCACATTCTCCCTCGCCCATTGCGCATTTTGTGTGCAGGGCTACATTACATCGTTAGAAAGCGACATTTTTACTCCGTTTAAAAATGTATACCTCATTTTATTGATGGACTAGCTGTGCCCGCGCGGCTTCGCACGCGTAGACTTTTAGAATACTGTTTGGATCGTCGTAGAACTTTCGCGAACATTCTCCTTCCAGAAATTTCAAGAAATTCGAATGTAAAGGAATCTTCCAGACATTCCGACATTCAGTTTAGAACCTTATAGAACTTTCCAGAACCTTCTAGACTCACCGACACAGTCAGTGCGCCTATTTTGAAACAATCTGAAGCATTTGCGGCCTTCTCATAACAAAACAACGTGTTAGAAAGCACATTTTCGTCACTCACTCCCACCCACGCATAGCCACCCCCACCAAACTCGCATATTTTCGATGTTTTTGGTGTGACACTAAGGGACTAACCACAACATAACAATCAGTGGGTGGCGATATGGCTGGTGTGGAGAAAGAAAGAGAAAACTTGGCGGGTTAGGGAAACACGGGGTTCGCTTATTATA
This sequence comes from Agrypnia vestita, assembly GCA_016648135.1. NCBI lineage: Eukaryota > Metazoa > Arthropoda > Insecta > Trichoptera > Phryganeidae > Agrypnia > Agrypnia vestita. Next base: position 5,860 of record JADDOH010014517.1, on the reverse strand, counting down.
TCTATAATAATATAGTATATATATATATATTTATATAAGATATATATTTATAATTATATAATATGTGATATTGATTTGGCGTTAAAATTGTGAAGATTATAATAATGAAAATATTTATGAAAATATATAAATACTTCTCCATTCCGTCTGCGTCGCGAGTAAATGTAATGAAATATTTTTTTAATTTATAGAAATAAAAATAATTTTGAATTCTGGTGTTAATTTATTTGCTTTGCAATATAAGCTATTTTCACTAACTCTTTTCCTCTCCTCTCAATATTTCCGTTACATTCCCCTTTACACAAAATTAATACACTACGGCTTCTTTTGCCAGTAAATAACTGTAAAAATATTCTTTTTTTTTACATATATTCCTTTTTGTGGTCAGTTAGATACCTCAACTGTCGAGTAGTTAAATTATAAAAGTATAATTTAACTCGTGTAGAGAAAACATTTGTTTATACTCGTATTTTTAATCCATTTCATATATTAAAGATGTCTCGGAGAGATGAAACTAAATTAATATTTTTATATGTAAATTTGAAAATACTCAAAATATTCATTTTTGTGATGAATGATGTACTGGTAATCATATTCAATTTTGTATTTTTTCGTATTGTACAGAATACGTACGAACCCCCTTTATATACTCAGGTAGGGTCCATTAACTTTATAAAAGCCACTTGCATTAGTATAAGTGATGCCTTCTGTAACACGTAAATTGTGTAGTGGTATTTTTTTTAAAGCTACTCCATTGGTCACTTCAGCATCACACTGGCAGTCACGATGAGCGGTCGTTTCTTTGTTTTATATTTTTTAATTAAAGATGCGGTGACTGCAAGTTCAAGATACGGTGACCACAGACAAATCAATTTGATGTAAATTTAGATGGGGATTCGGAGTCTGATACGGTCGACAATAGTTTATTTAATTGATTAAAATTAATTATAAGATTTTGAAATCAATTAACTACAATTATACTTGCTTATATGTTATTTATTTTAAACTTACTATAACCCATCAAAAATGACATGCTTTTGTGATGTATTTCGGCCGAAAATAAATGCTGGAAGAACCGCGTTATCTAATGTTGCGTCTTGATTACGTTAGTGATGGACCTTATTTAAAAGAGAATTATGCTTTTTACTCCCTTTATATTAACTCGTGGCTTCTGCTTGTATTCTTGTTTAACGAAAAACCTTTGGATCCATTTTAAACCCCTTTTCCGTGATCCAATCGAGCTGAAACTTTGCAAGCACGTGGCGACGATCAAGAAGATCTATCAAATTTTCGTTAAAATTAATAAATTTTTGGATTTTTCAAATTTTGAATGGTTTTTTCATACAGCTTATTAAGTTATATGAAAATATTTCAAAGCGTCTGGTAGCCGCGAAACCTGATTATAGTATAATTTTGGATTTTTGGAAATTTTTTATTACTCCCTTCCGTAGCGTCGCCCGACCGAAGCCCAACGCGTAGTTTAAGCGAAAAAAAATGTTTCAACCAGTAAATGAGAAAGGGAGTATAATAAAAACTTGGTTATTATGGGTTACTTTATTTACTTCCTTTCTTTTAACTCGTGGCATCTGCTTGCTTGTTTCCTTGACGAAAAAAATTTGGATCGATTTTTAACCCTTTTCCGTGATCCAATCGAGCTGAAACTTCGCAAGCAGACTTTCAAAAAGATCTTTCAAATTTTCGTTAAAAAAATTAATAATTATAGTATAATTTTGTATGTTTAGAACTTTTAATGGTTTTTTCAAATTGGAATCATTACAAAAGTTTGATTACTACCAACGGCGGCTTGATTTGGTCTGGGATTTGGACCGGGTCACGGAATATTTAAAATTTGAATTACTCCGTCGGTAGGTATTATAGGTACTTCACTACGAATTTCAAAAATTTATGACAATTGTTTCACAAATGACAGCACACTTCGGTTTTTTGGGAAGAAATCAAACAATGAAGAGATATTTTTAGAGATTTTTGACATATACAGGGTTATTTGTAAAACATTAATAACCTCGCAGAACTATATTCCTGAATTGATTATGAGTTGAAAAAGTTCAAGCTATTATGACCTAATATCAATAGTTAAGGAGATATGCGACATCAAAGTTTGCATTTTTTTTTCAATATTTCTGACTTATTTTTTGTAAAACGTTGGACTATCATTACAGTAACTTATATAGAATATGAAAAATTCATTCCCTTCAATATAAATCAAATAAAAAAAAAAACCTTCGAATTCCAATTGGAAAACATTCCAATTGGAATTTTTTCAGGTTTTTTATCATTTTATGTAACTTGTATTGAAACGAATGAATTTTTCGTAATTGATATGAGTTACTGTAATGATAGTCCAACGTTTAACACAAAATAAATCAGATATATTGAAAAAAAAATGCAAACTTTGATGTCGCATATCTCCTTAACTATTGATATTAGGTCATAATAGCTTGAACATTTTCGACCCATAATCAGGGCAGGAATACAGCACTGCGAGGTTATTAATGTTTTACAAATAACCCTGTATATTTGACTAGACATATTTCATTTTCAGTCAATCGATTATTTAATTACATGGTGGTAAATTTAATTTACAAAGAAAGGGAGTAAAATAAAAACTTGGTTTTTATTTGTTATTATTTTATTTGTTAGTTTTTTTTTCATTTTTATCTCAATACATAAAAAAAAATCGATTTAAAGTATTTTATATAAAAAAGCATAAAGTCAATATTTTCATTTTATTTAATAACAATTTAGAAATCTTATTAATTTTGAAAACGGAATGAGTTTTTTAAATGATATTTATACCAATGCTTATTTTAGGTTAAGAAACTAAAATAATATTTATATTAATTTTTTGCGTCTGTCATTTACTCAAAAAAAATTGTTACGAGTTTTTGTAAACGCACTGTTACTCACACTAATGCAAGTGGATTTCCTAAAGTAAACTGACTCTAAGCACGTACATAGTTATTCGTTAAAAACTTGAATGAAGTATTTTTTAAATAATAATAAATATTGTCACCAATTGGGATGAATTAATTTGAAAAAGTCTCGTTTTTCACGACACCATACTTCCTGCAAAAAAGTAATCGTGTTCATTTTATGATACTGTGGGGTATTCAGAGCTCCCGGGAGCTATATCAATCGTGAAATACATGAAGCATGCCAAGGTTAAACAAATTTGTCATAAGTACATCCAATATATTTGATGTAAAATTTTATTGTTTTGGTTTTAAAATTTGAAATTTCGGCGCGTTTCAGCAAAAAATTTCGGATTTTATTTAGGGGGAATAAATCAATTACTTTTGAGGTTATTTGTATTTTGCAAAAAAATTAGTCTAGAATCTAAAACGAAACCAAGATATTAATTTTTATTAACTTTTTTAGACTTTCACCATCATGATTGTTATTTGAAACGTTAATTTACGATATTCATATATTTTGATCAGTTTACCTTTAACTTAAGTTTTTACTCCCTTTCTTTTAACTCGTAGCGTCTGCTTGCTTGCTTGCTTGTCTGACGAAATAACTTTGGATCGATTTTTAATCCCTTTCCTGTAATCCAATTGAGCTGAAACTTTGCAAGCAGACTCGTGGCGACGATGAAAATGATCTAACAAATTTTCGTTTAAAAAAATTTGATAAATATAGTACAATTTTGAATTTTTGGATTGTCTCTCGTAATTAAGTAATTTGTCGTGATACTTCCCTACCTACCGGTGTATAAAGTGGTCGCCCCTTTCTCGCACGACCGAAGCTACCAACTAAAAATTTCGTTTTTATAAATTATTTAATACAAATTCTATTTCTAATATGAGGAGCTTAACTATTCTTCACCGCGCTCTTACTTTCCTGAAACCGCTCGCATAAATAGCTGACATAACTAGAAGCATGTCTACGTAAATAAATATCTGAATAACCTTTTTTTTTTCGAAAGAACTGAATTGAAAATGATAGAATTGTTCCCTAACATCGCAACACCTTCGTAATGTAGTTTATCGATGTTTAATTAATATCAGGACTCTAATATGTTTACGTAAATATCATTCTAGACGCTGATACTATATAATGGCTCGTGATGTCGTTTAACCTAATCTATTAGAATGTATATGTTCATGAATTTGGAAGAAGGAAACATTTATATAAATTCTAATTACATTATGAATGCTCGAGGTTGACCGGTTCGAAGTAGGTTTTTATTTTATTAGTAGCCCGTGAATTTAAAATACTTAAAATGATTTGAAGACTATATGAATGACGTCAGATTTAATTGATCATCATTCCGCGAAGATAAGGGTGGAAAGGGCTCCTCCACGTACGCCCTTCCGGATGGGTTCCGACCTTTTACAAATGATGAACCCCCTCTCCTTAGAACGAACAGGTCAACCCGTGGCTTGATATTCTTTAATTGCTTGAGTATCATGCAATAAGATGGTGATCCCACGAAGTGTACCAGGTTTCCGGCGACATATACACATCAGGAATCCTTCCTCGCGTCTGACGGTGATTTTCATAGACATAAGTTAACTGATGATGATTTGAAATGTGATACAACGTTATCAAGCTAGTGGCACAGAGATCCGCTGGGAATCCTTAATCATGCGTCAAATGGATCCATTGTAGCACTGCTGTGTTGATTTCGTGTTGATGAAAAGGTATCCTTGAAGTTTTCGAATAGATAATTATAATGCAGTTCTTTATGGTGATTTCGGCCAACGGTGAAACTCGTGACGTGCACATGTCGCCGATAGGCAACCCCGCAGGAACATTTTATAATGTTAGTGATGATGATGATGAAGGTAAGTCAGTTGTTTCCTATCCCGAACGTACGTAATGGGACAGACAGACGGATTGTCTGAATCATCGAAATTGAAATACATATTTCATGCAGATAATGTAGAATTTAATCATTCTTCATACACTCCCAAGGTATGTCATTCGGCAGATTGAAGATTGCCAAAGCCTGAGGTACTTCCACTGGCAAGTTGGCAGACGTTTCCAGTCAGTACCACCATTCTTGACGTCTCAGGCTGCAGAAAACGCACTATTTCTAGTATACCCTTGACTGGTGGTCATGCTCTGACATGGTGGAACATCCATTACCAATCGTCACAAACCCTGGTCCTCGACGATCCAACGAACGACGAACCTTGCCTTTCAGATCGCACGATTATTAAACCAATCAAAACCAATACCAAGGAATCTATTACTTATTACGCATTATAGTCTGGAACTGAAACTTCAATTAAATGTTTTGTACGACCGTTAGTTATTTACATTTTGACGAATAAACCTATTAAATGTTAGTGTATGATTTTGAACTAGTACGTGAAATAACAAAAATAAATAAAAATAAATAAATCAGTTTAACTGAAATACCCTTTTTGACGTCTCTGCTCGGTTCAAAGTATTCCACTTTTATTTATTTGTTTTCCTTGCTCCTTGTTCCCTGTTCCCTTATTTTGTCTTCCTTCTTAATTCGTCTCCAATAGGTTATATAGATAGATTATTTATACCAAAATGGACAGCGCTACCGCACTGCTTCACGGTTTAAAAATCACTCCTCGTCTCCCCGTGCGTCCTGAGTTTTATAGACTTCCAGTTGACCTCAATTCTTCTGCTGACGTCACTTGTTTACAACATACCGCACGAAATTTCCAGGAATTTTCCCCTCCCTCATACCTCCCCTGGCTTAGAGGTCATTAACATGGTGATTTTTAGAGTAAACAAGTCTAAAAATAGAATGCGCATTGTACGTACCCATGGCTTTCAGTGATGCAACGAATACGAACGATTTTTTTGAATACGAATAAAATATTCATATTTTCTCTCTGAATTAAGATAGTTT
>JADDOH010014516.1:0-21987 GCA_016648135.1 Agrypnia vestita | reverse complement strand
CCAATTGACTCTAATTTAGTTTACACAAAAATATTTAGGCAGGTTGGAAATACATATAATGAAATAAGAAACAAAAAAACATTATATTGAGAAATTTGGACATTAAATTACTATGAACGAGAAGGGTTGAATACTTAAAAATAATTTACAACTACCTTAACTATCCTGGAGCGAGTCGTGTCCCCCAGTGCGGCGTCTCGAAACGAAGTTCTCGTCGTTTCTGCCAGGAGATGAGGACTCCTGATGGTCGCTGCAGTCTCCACCTGACGTCGTCCTTCCCGTTTCTGCTTATGCTCTTTCTTCTTGTTTTTCTTCTTGGTTCTTCTTGTCTCCCCGGGCCTTAAGCAAGCTACTCAGTCCACCTGCTAGCCCTTTGTTGCTTCTTCACTCTTCTGCTCCATCGATGCCCATCACCCGGCGGCTTCTTCGTTCGTTTACAGCGGCGTCGCGACGCGTCTCGCCGACTGCTCTCTGCTGACTCCTTTCTTCAACACTCAACTGCACCTGTTGCGTCCCTCTGCCGACTATTGCAGACCATCCAACGTACTACACCTCTCCTCTATCGACTGCTCTCTTCCCTCTCGAGACTTTCCGATGTATTGCTCCATCAACTCTCCTCTTCTGCTCTCAGAACTCCCGCAAAGCTTCCTGACGTCCTTCTCTCACAGAATTTTCTAACGAACTTCTTGTTCTGTGGCTGTGTCGGGCATTATATCATCTCCGTTTTTTTTTTGGATGTACCCGTCGCGCTGGAGGGGTTACTTACCTCCATCTGATTGGATCTCCGGGTGGTGCCAAAATGATCGTGACTGTGCATTGGTTGGAACAGATTGCCCAGCCCCTTTTGAATATCCGACCTAAACGTTGTAGGCCAAATTTTCGAGTAAAGTCACTTATGTCTATACACAGCAAATATTAAAACTATGTAGGTACATACATATTACAATGATAATTTACTAATAATTATTGCGCTTAAAATTACGGTAATTATTATAACTAAGACCATCATAATATTTCCTTATAATTGTAACAAAAAAACATACTAAATCAATTAAAATTAAACCTTATAATCATTACATATATTACAATTCATAATTTAGATTGAATCTCATCCTCATTACACACAATATACTACATACCTTAAAATTAATCAAAATTAAACCAAACATTGTCATCATCACAATTGTTTAATTAATATCATTTTTATCAATAAATGCCCTGGTGGGCTTTACACTAAAGTATAAAACTAACAATGTTAAACATAGAATGCTACGTAAATAATATTAATAAAATTAACAGTATATACACAATGATTATTTCCTTATCATTAGATTCCAACCTGCCCTTGTATAATTTGATTTAATCACATGTCCGTTAAAAATAATGAATCTAAAATTAATTAAACACCCCAAGCAGCGGGTAGGTAAGTATTTTTCCTATTATTGGCACCAGTTGAAGACGACCACATGTGCGAAATCAGCCAGAAAAGAATGTGGGAACCATCTAAATGTAGTGTTCCCACGCCTGTAGAGGGTCAAGCTTTCAAAAACCTGTAGCCTATTTTTTTCTAGACTGAACTACGGAGAAAAATAATACCCCTGACACGATTTACTGCATTCAAATTTTTTTCCATCCCTCAAACAGATGCGTTTTCGTACACCATTCGGTTCGCGACAAGGTTAATGAGTTTATATTCAGTTCAGTAACGGGAATTTACCTTTCCACTAATAGCAAATACAATACTTTCGAAATAAATTCTAAAAATTAGGGTTTATAGAGACTGACAAAGAGTAGCCAAGTAGCAGACCCTTCCAACAGCCGTATATCTGCCACTCGCGGGGTCGTGCGTTTACACATAAACCGCTGTATCTCTGTCAACTTTACAAATTTCTTTAAAATATTTGGTGAGACCATTCTTAACAAATGCATCTTTCAGAAAACGAAAAGAAAAAAAAAATACAAAAAATATTTTTTCACAGTGGTCACAGTGGTTCACAGGGCCTAAATTCCAAGAAAGGAAGAAAAAATATTTTGCAATAAATAATGTTTTTTTATTATAATTTTTTTTTTTCTTTCTTGGAATTAAATATATAATTAAATACATATGAAATACACAACAAACTCAAAATCGTCAATTTGTGGGTTACAATATTATACGTAGGAGCCGTTGATATATTAACATAATACAATACCATATATGACATCGATAAAATATTACAAAAACAGTCGAATAAAGAGTAAATGCTGCTTATAGCAATGCTATTAAAATTATTATAATTATTAAAAAAATACACATGGTGAACATGGAATACGCATCAATATTCTTATTATTTTCAAACTATGGTAAACGCTTGTTTTTTGAAATATTATAAGAATATTTTTATTATGGTCATTTATTGGTATATTGGGAGGTTAGGAGTGGGACCTGGAGTTCGGTCGCACTTTAGTCGAAATCAATGCTCTGAAGGAGCTCACGTGATCTGACCTGGTTTCTCCCTCACCGACTGTTCAGAGAGATTATGAGACTAGGGTTTATTCGTGGGTTCGATTCTGTAATTTGCGGGTGGTAATATCAAGTATGGATCTAGACTGGACAAATGGATTTTACATTAGGCGAACTGAAATTAGATTAGATTATTAATACGATTTATTACAAAATTTACTATATAAAAATGAATTTCATTTTTACCTACAGCTAGCTATTCCTACCTTGAATTTAGTTTGCTTTCTTTATAAAACTACGATTTGGCCGCTAACTGTTCCTGAAGCTATTTGGTATGATACAATTTTCACGAATACCTAAACCTTTCAATTTTGACGTTGGAGTCTGTGAATTATACACTGGTTTTGAACACAAATTATTAATGATCATGATGTTGATATGTAGCCGAAATAGTTTAATGGAGCGTGATGTTCCTGGAATACTCTCCGATGTAGGAACAGCGTCATCCTGGATGTGATCTTCTTAGATGTCCCTGAGATTGTTCGCGCAACCCGGTGTCTCTCTGCATCCATTCCCCGCGCTTCTCTTTTCTCTTCGTCCCGGCGATCCAACGATTTGCGTCGTGATATTAGTAATTAGTTTTAGAGTAAAAGTTGAGCGTTCTGATTTATAATAATGCTAGGAATTTACTTAACTACTAGCGAGATGGTTGGAAGTGACTCCTTAATAATACAGCAAGGCATTTTTATCTAGGTTAATTCATCATTTTTACAATTGAATAATAGCATTTAATATTTGGATTTTAATTTACAACTACGTAGAATCCATGGAGGATTTAAGATAATTAATAATCTCGTAAGGATTTTACTTCAGATTATGTTGCATTACGTAATGATTTTAGATTAAGATTGGTAGAATTCCAGAAGGATTTTACTTCAGATTATGTTCCATTACGGAATGATTTTAGATTAAGATTGGTAGAATTCAGGAATGGTTTCAATTCAGACTATGTTCCATTACGGAATGATTTTAGTTTAAGATTTGGTAGAATTCCGGAAGCATTTAGAATACAATTTTCAAGGGTTCAGTGTATCATAGATCGCTTAGAAGTGCAAATTGCATAATCCAAAAAACCCTTACAACAAACTTTGACTTGGTCCGAGTATAAGTTGTGCAATACTATAAAGATTTGCCACATGAGCTAAGTACTCACTTATGGTGGAGAAAGTACAAAAAAGTTTCTAAGATATCTCTACATGAGAGAGTACGGGCCTTAATCCTTGGCTTTACCCAACCGAGTTCCTCCAGGGTATGCTAGAGACTAGAAGGAATATGTATCTGATTATGCATTTTTATCGATTCTTGTGCGGTATGATCGATAATCCTGAAATTATGCGCAGCATTGGTTGTATGTTTCTGATAATTGTCTAAGACAGCGTCAGCATATATCGTTTCACATTCCAATATACAGGACCAACCTGCCAATGTTTATGCCTGTTGGAAGAGCTACTGCTATGCTGAACAATATTACTCTGGATCTGTTCCATGTCTCTGAGAGGGTTTTCCGTAGCAGGATTCTCATACACTTTTGATATGAATGAATTTATATACATTTGATATTTTGTTGTTTGTATATTTTCTCACTTGTTAATAATATTTACAAATTAAACATATGTTTGTAATGTAAATGTTATATTAAAAATAAATAAATTGAATTGAATTGAGAGTATCTTTTGTCCAACTGATGGTCTTATCGATTTTGTCTCGAAAGCTGCGGGGGAAGAGCTTTGGATTCCCTGATTTTCAAAGATTGCGGCATTCTTAATGAAATGTCAGATATTGGCTGATAGAGGTTTCAAGAATATTACGCTTTTACTGTTAGTTCAAAATCTAAGCCTACAAATAATAAAGTTAATTTGACAAAAAGGATTGCTGCCATCAGAATACATGTGGGAAGAACAATGGAGACTATGGGACTTCAACATAATTTTACCTTACGCATGTCTTAATATACAGCATGTAAAACTCTTGGATTATATAGTGATTACGACTTGCGACATTATTAACTTACAGAGCCCAATTATAAATGTATATCAAAAAACTCAATATAAATCTATACCTATAAAACTCAATGCTTGTCTGTCTGTTCTCTCTACAAATCTATACCGTTTATCCGATTCGATTCAAACTTTGCATACTTATGCTTTAGGACCCGACGGGTAACATATGCAATATTTCCCCCCTATTATTTTAACCCTTCCCTTCCCCTGATATATTTTCGATGCAAATCTGTACCGTTTGACCGATCGGACTCAAAATTTGGAAATTTATTCTTAAGGTCTCGGCGGGTAAAATATGCGACATTTCCCCCTATTCTTTTAACCCTTCTCCTCCGCTGATATATTTTCGATGCAAATCTGCACAGTTTGACCAATCGGACTCAAAATTTGTAAACTTATTCTTTAGGACCCAGCGGGTAACAAAGGTGACATTTCCTCCCTCCCTTTTTACCTTTTCTCCTCCCCCTTATATATTTTCGATGCAAGTCTATACTGTTCGAATCAAACGTTTGTTTCCCCCCACAAATTTATTTTCAACTTAATCCCTAACCTGTACAACGCCATGTACGAACAGTTAGTTGGAAATAAAAAGCCAAAATTTCTGATGAATATAGCATATTTATTTAAGTAGTTTTTAAAATATATTTTTTCTTTGTTGTATACGAATGTATAGTGATACGGCTTGATTTGCGCCCTATGTTCCGGCGTAACTCACGCTTTAACTGTCACACATCCCCTTCCCTTTTGACTTGGACGTAACCATTGACCCCGTCTCCACAAGACTCACGTGATGACCTGTAACATACATAAATATTGATAAAATGTGTACCTATTATTAATTTGTATTAATAAAATAACACACAAGTGTTTATAAGTTTCCTACACAAATAGTACACAACTTTCGATATTGATAAACAAATCTCATCTACTTGAACTATGTGGTCTAAGGACGAGTTGAGTGATTTTCACATTTTACTATAAATATTGACTACTACTTAAAAAAAAAAAATTTTATATATTAATTTATATTTTATATATTATATTATATATTAAAAACATATTAATTTAATAATTTATAAAAATAAAAACAACAATTTTCGTGTTTTTGTATGACAGGTTTGAGGAGCTCAGAACTGTCGCTCTATATTTTAGTATTCAAAAGTAGAGAGCTCTTTAAAAATTACTCTGTACTTAATTTCAAGGTTAAGTTTGTATTGTAATAGTTTGGGACTGTGTACGATACTCTACTTATTTTGAATGTTTCGCTCCACGAATTTCATGCAACCATGCGAGGTACTGGCTAGGACTCGTGACTTCACAGGGTGGATGTGACGAATTCAGGTGTTTTTCAAGAAGCCTAATTTTGAACTTCAATATCTTGGAAAGTATTGCATATTTTGGAAAAATTAAAAAAGCGTAGTAATCTGGATTTTTTTCTTATTTTTTAGCACAAAGCTAATTTTTGACATTATTCACCGCCTCATTGTAATGAATGTCAAATTCTTTCCAGGTGAAGATGAATATGTCTCGTACAGTATGGTGCGTGATGTAGTTGAAAAGAATTTCCCCAAACAAACAGAACTACATTGCATTTCTACTTCTGGTAAGAATTCTTCACTAACTTTTAAAGTGTGAATAATGATAATGAAAGTAAAAGTTGGTAAACTCAACTAAAAGCTAAAATTTAAAATCATAAGGCGATCGTCTGGTACGGACGGAGCTCACTTGCGGCCCAGATTTGCGTAAAAAGTCTGAGGGGTGCGGGGTACCATACGCGGGGCGCGGTAATAGTTAGTTCCAGTCTCTGCCTCGGCGCTGATACCCGAAATACGGCGAGTGCTGGGGCAAGGGCGGTACGTGGATATTGGCGAATATATTAAACATTTTTAATTCTTTATTTTGTTTTTCATAAAAATGTAGGTATTTAACCCCCCCTGGGCCGCGTCGCATATATGCGACAGGCACAAAATAAATTATTTATCGACGGCCGCGTATCGAATTTGAAAAAAGTAATTTTTTCCCAATAGAGAAATCCTGTTGTGACCTGTCGTTCCATTTTCAACTCAAAAACATCACGGATTATATTTTAAATCAACAATCAAAACAGAAGTTTTTCTGCCGTCAAAATCGTATAGAATTGTTATAGATGGCGCTCCGATCGCGTGTTGTGCAATCGAAATTCAAATATTCCATCGTCAAGGTCACGCGCAATGTGCGCGGGAAATACGATTTATTTTTTTCGATTTTCGATTTATTTGTACACGTATATACAAATATATACGATATGTTTTGCGATATTTGTCAGTTTTTGTTGGTTTATGATTCAATTGAATACTAATAGTGATTTATTAACAAAAATACACGCAATTTTGTTGCGTTTATTTGAAATATGTGTGTGTGTGAAAGTGTATCATATTTATGTGTTATGAGTGCGATGTCCCGTCGTGTGCCGTGCCGTGCAACAAAATATATCACACAGAAGAAGATTATTATTATTAATAGTAGTGTTGTCTCTAATAAACAAATAAAAAATTATTATTATTTTTCAGAAAATGTTGCGCTGGCAACATTATGGAAATTCAAAAAAAAATTTTTTTTTTACTTAAATGATAAAAAAATCATTGCATTTCGACACTTACGATAAAATAATATGAATGTGTGTGTTTTTTTTTTAATATACGCATGTTTTCATGGTTTTTTCGTAAAAAGAAAAATCGCAAAAAATTCAGAAAATTTACGGAACAAGTTAACCTGTGTTAACAGTTTAGAATGGCAAAATTTACCGTAAATTAATCGATGTTTGTAATATACTGGATTTTGACAAATTTTTATAAAAAATATAGGCTTGCTGTCACGCGGCAGGGCAATATAAATATTTAGATCGTACAAAATACAATACTCTGTTCTTATTTTATGTTTTTAACAAAATAAACTATAATAACATTTTATATTTGAATAATTGTTACGGTAAATACATGACCGAATCAATTGAGCTACTATCAAACCATAATTATTCCATAAATATGGCTGCACGAATATAGAATAACAAAAACAATAAATTGAGGCAATTTGGAAAAATATATTTGCATTATTTATCAACAAGAGAACCTAAAAGAGGAAATAATAATAATTTTTGGTATTTTTAATTTAACGTTGCGGGGTATGGTCATTGCCAAAAGAGGAGAGGGGAACGTTCCACCCAGGCGGCGCGTCATGAAAACATATTACGTACCGTCATTTTATTTTTAACAATATAAATTAAAATTATGTTACAATACATAGAAAGAGCTAAAACAATTAAGCATCAAATAGTAATTATATTCCACATATTTGGGTGCAAGATTATGACAATAAAAAAATCAAAATTAATGTAACTATCTAGAAACATTCTTTAAGGTTATTTATAAACAAAAATGCCACACCAATAAATTATATTGGTGTTTAAATAAAAATAAATGATACTTAAAAAAACAGCAGTAATGGTACAGATATTATTATTTTATATTAAAAAAATGTAAAAAATAAAACTTTAAAGACACAAAGAAGATAAGATAATAATGATTATAAATACCTATAACGTATAAGTTTTATATCTTGAACTTAAAAATAAATGCTTTAGTATATCTGATTCGTAAGAAGAAAGAAACCAATAAGGAACAGTAGAACACACGTGTTAAAAATATTACCGGTGGTTCCTCCGCTATGGAGACTATCTTAGAAGGATTTAAATATTCGGTAGATATGTATGGACTTATTTACTCTCGGAGTTTTACAAAAATAAAATATGCCAGGCCAGAGTTGACAAACTATAATGTTAAACCATTTGTTGCGAAACTATTGCAACAAGTTAAAAATAGCATACCAGTATACAAAATACTCCATAACTCGTGGAAGTTGCTAGGCAAAGCGATATTGCGATTGAGGACTACAATATTTATTTATTTATTTATTTAAAAATCCTTGTTTACAAATAAGATACTTAATACTAATTTAACAATAAAACATAAGATAAAACATAAGATAATTTACACATTTTTTTGTTTTGTTTAATTTGTGGATTATGCCACTCTACTAGGCTACTCCTGTCCCAGAGTGGCGTTATAGCACACAATTATAATATTTTTTCGAGTTCGTCAGTAGTATTTATTTTCATAAGGTAGTTATTATGTATCTATAGAGTATCAAGTGGAATGTTAGTGAAAGTTGAGTTAGTCATAAGTCCAAGTGTAAATATGTGTAGAATAATTGTTTAATGTAAAAAGGGTTAAAGTTTTGTTTAAGATTATTTTTTTATTTTCCTTAATTAATTAATTAATTTATATAGGTATATATTTTTATTTAAAGACATTATTACGCAATTACAGTAAGTAAATTTTCAGTTGCTGTTCTACCTTTGGAGGTAAGCCAGTTGTTTGCTAAAGCTTTTATTTTATTAATTGAGTATATTCTGATTTCCGGGAAGTCTGTTTTAAATATGTTAAATATTTTAGGCCCTATGTATGAGTAATTTTTCTGTCCATGTGTTGTCTTAGTTTTTGGTATTTCGTCAAGGTTTCGTAATGCTTGTCTAGTATTATGTGAATGCGAGTTACTGGTTGCTGTTAGGTGGTTTGTGTTTTTAATGTAGAAGATGAGGGTAGACTTAACGAACAGCTGTCTAACGTCCAGTACATTAAATTCTCTGAATAGTCTGTCTGATTGGTATGTGAATGGTTTCTTATTAATGACTCGGAGCAAGGTTTTTTGTGCCGTTATAGCTGGTTTTAATGTGGTTTTGTAAGTACCTCCCCAACTTGGAATCGCATAGTTCAAAAATGACTGGGCAAGAGCATAATAGATAGTTTTGAGTTGCTGTTTATTAAAAATATTACGTATGGATTTAAAAAGGTAAATGAGTTTTAAAAGTTTTCCCGATAATAGTTCAATGTGAAGTTTCCAGTTTAGGTGCCTGTCTATTATGATTCCCAAGTATTTCACACTATCTGCATTTCCCAAGGGGGTGCAATTACAGTTTTGGTGTTGGCAATCATGCATAGTCAATTTTAAATCGCTAGATGGCTGCCCTCTTTTATCTATGCTGAATGTCAAATACTTAGTTTTTTTGAGATTGACTGTTAGCAAATTATTTTCCAGCCAGTGTTTTACTATGTTGCAACCCAGTTCAGCTGCTTTGAAAACAAGATCCCATGATGAAGCGTGGAACAGGAGTATTGTATCGTCTGCAAAAGTAACTACTTTCCCCCCCGTTGTTAGCTTGCATAAATCGTTTATGTATAGGAGGAATAAAACAGGTCCTAGTGTACTTCCTTGAGGGACTCCGTATTTGATGTAATGTTCGTCACTTTTAGTTTTGTCAAGTTGTGTAAATTGTGTTCTGTCTGTAAGGTAAGTTTTGTAACTTGCTTCCGAAAGTCCAGTCTGTTTTAGTTTGTGAAGCATTTTTTCATGTGAAACTGTGTCAAAAGCTTTCGTCTAGTGCTATTGCTATACATTTTTTATTATTGTCAAGTTTGTCTGAAATATAACCAATAACTTCCTGTATTGCTTCTTGTGTACCCCGATTTGTTCTAAATCCAAACTGGTTGTTGGCTAAAATTTGATGTTTTTCTAAAAAGTCGGTGAATTGATTACAAATATCTATGGTAAAATTCAGACTTTCACAATATTAGCATTTCGGCAAAAGATCAAGGATTTGAATGCTGATATCTCAAACAATCCTTGCTATATTTTTGGCGTACACACAAATTGGACATCATGATTTTGTATAACTTCAAAAACAAATATTGTATTGGGGATTGACATCTTATGATATAATATAAAAAAATAGTTTTGCTATAATTTTCACACATATGAAAATAAAAACACACTTGTTTTTTAATTCTACTTATTAAATTTTTGTGAGACGTGTTTCTCTTTATGACGGCATTATCAATCTCAATTTTCAATTTCATTATAATTTTCATATTGAAGCAATCCGTTAAATACATAATATTGATGTTAAAATAAAAAGTATTAATGGAGTAAATGATATTTTAAAAACAATTCAAAAATAACAGGCACAGTACAAGAAAGTATTACAATTACATATTTGAAAAAATAAATGCAACAAATGTTTATGCATAAAAATAGTTTCTTGCTGCATGCAGTGGGTTTCACCGCTTCACATGCTTTTAGGTACGTGGTCGAAAAGATCATATAAGACAAATACTTTGCTGTTTGGTCTGCACGCATCTTGGTGCAAATTGCGGAGAAATTTTAATCAAAAGGAAAAAAAAATATTTTGCAATTCGAATACAGTGAAACTCGCTTAATAAATTCACTTTTAATAAGTTTTCCCGCTAAATAAGTTTAAATTCTGCGGTCCCGAAAAAGTTCCATACAAATCCCGTATTTTTTTTAGGCTTAATACGTTTCCCGCTTATGTTCGTTTCTCGCCTAAGTCGTGAAAATATTTATAGCCGAACTCAATTTATTCATACAAATAAATCTTCTTAATACGTTTTTCGGAAGACGAAATTTTGTTCAACATTCCTAAAAATGAAAAATGGACGCAATAAAAATTTAAAGGGTTTGGCGGCATCACAACAGTTCTAGCCGCTGAAAAAACCCTGTAGTATTTGAATAGGCTTATAAAATAATATTTAATAAATAAATTTATCCGGCGATTATTTACGATAATTTTTTCAAAATCAATCAACGTCGGTGCAAAATAAATTCGCTTAAACGAAACTATTTTCATTTTGCTTGTATTTCTTCGAGGAAACAATTGGCAATATTAATTACGTAATATCTCCTATTGTTTTCTAAGGCCGGTGTCACACTAGGTGTATCTTTCGTCGCGTCTTTGACGCCGCGGAACGCCGCTACTACGCGGATCATCAATCGTTCCGCCGCCGCCGGCGGAACACTCGTTTCGGCGTCCGCTCGATTCGGTGACGCGTCTCGTGTTTTGATTGCGCCACATTTGACAGATTGTCCGACGTGTATTTGTTCTCCGCGCGGTCCGCCGCGGAATGTAGTAGATATGTGACGGCTTAATTCGGTTGCGGATTTGACGCGACGTCAAAGACGCGACGGAAGAAACGCGTAGTGTGGCGCCGACCTTAATGAGTTACAAAAAACGGATCTAATTTAATTTAGCAATAAAAAATACCACGAATTTTCTTCGCGCCCGGGAAAATATTAAGGTAGTCTGAAATCAAACGTAATTAAAATGAAGAAAATCGTAATTAATCACAAATAAAAATCATAATTAATCACAAATAAACGTTGCTCAAGGCGGTATGTTGAATGTACACCTAAATTATGTAGAAATCATCAAAAGGGATAAATTTCTAAAATTAAGTCAAATAGAATACTATTCATAAATGGTCATTTTTTACAAATGTGCAATCTTTACCAAGCCAGGGAAAGTAGATACAGGTAGCTTTTTGTATTTTTTTTCGTATTCGTGAGGTTTTTGATTTGTCAATATACACCGATTTATATTAAAAAATTTTGACAGTGCCAATTTTTTTATAGTTTTGGTGGTTTTTATTGTTTTCTGACCCTCAGGTACTATGTATTTACATAGGTAATATTTTACAAATGTATACATTTACCTACTTAATTTTTTTAAATAAAATGTCCTTAAATTGTCATATTATATAAACGAAAATTTTATTAAAACACAAAATTTGAATGTGGAAATAATTTATGAAAATATTGAAATCACTGTTAATATGTCTTCACGCCTAATAAGTTTTTATTTGCTGGTCCCTTGAAAAACATATTAAGAGAGTTTCACTGTATCAGTAAAAGAGCAGTCAACTAAACATATACTTTCCATAAAGAATTGATCGCAAATTATTATGTTTCAATCATGATTTTTTCGATGGCTTGCTATAAAGGCACGAAAAATATTTTATTCATATCTCTGTATTTTAAAAATACCCCTTCGTTTTTAGTATGTACATAAAAGTAATGCGCTTCAAAGTTTAGAAGAATTATTATCTTAACATTTATAATCCCCGCCTCGGAAAAGTATGAAATATGGGAAATGTAAAAAAATTTACTCTTTATACCAAAAAGATATGTACTATTTAATATTGGTTAACACTTTGTTCAAAAATGTATGACCGTAACTGTAGAGTTAGTTTAATAAATGCACGGCACTGGGTAGCAGGAATTTTAGACAAAATGTAATACTGAAAAACGATTGTAATTGCGCGCCGTGCGGACACGTCCATAATGCCCGGCTTATTGGGGCAGTTTGCCAGCTGTTTACGCTGTGTTTTATTACATATATAGCTGACATGAGGAATTTTGAATGAGTTTTTGTTTTTTTTTTTAATGTTCATTTTAAAAGAATAATATCTATTCTTTTAATGTATGAAAATTAAAAAGTTGTCAACTACGTAATAAGGGGTTGAAAAAACCACTCAAAAGAAGAAATTATTTTTTTAAAAACCTTACCTTTTAAAAAATAAATTGTGAGAAAAGTAACTGACCGATTTAAAAATTAATTTTATTGATTAAAGATAACAGTTCACTCTGTAATATTATTAAAAAAAAAAACATTTCCCAGCCCATAAAGTTATAAAAAGCCTACAAAGTAGAGCAATTTTCTTTAGTTCTTAAACATCAATGGTTTGTTAATTTATTGATTTATAAAATGATTTAGTTAGTGTCGTTTTAGAACAATATATGTATTTAAAATATATGGAACTTAATGAATAAATTTTAATTTAGTACCTTTCCGTACAAAAATGTGGTACAAAATGCAAGAGAAGTTATGAGAAAAAGTGCTTGGAACCGTTGAATTTTGCGCACTTTGCTAGATGATCACCATAAGGAAACTGCAAACGACACAGACACCGGACATGTCTGACATAGACGTTGAGATGACGGGCCCCTGTTCCTACTAGTATTTTGGGTTGAAGATAAGATGAGAAATTAAACCATCCTCTGTGATGGTGGGTCGTATCTGACCCTGACACTTGTAAATTTGATTGTTGCTTTGTAAAAA
Source organism: Agrypnia vestita (assembly GCA_016648135.1). Classification (NCBI taxonomy): domain Eukaryota; kingdom Metazoa; phylum Arthropoda; class Insecta; order Trichoptera; family Phryganeidae; genus Agrypnia; species Agrypnia vestita. Next base: position 8,477 of record JADDOH010014516.1, on the reverse strand, counting down.
AAATATGAATTACACTATAATTATTTGGTTTATGCTGTTATCTGGACATTCGCTTTAAATATTTTAAATTCGAGGTATTTTGTAATTTGATTGTTCTGTTTCAAAACAAGTCTAATAGGTTTCAAATAAGCATTTGTGTCATTTTTTTACTCAAATATTGCTGGATTGAAAAGTTTTGATAGAAAAGAATAATTGTTGATCTTCTCAAATGAATTATAAGCTTGTGTGATAATGTCAAATTAATTATAAAGCATGGGCCTGAGTTTTATGCACGGCATAGGAAAACACACTCACAATCTTGTCAAATCATAATGTTTTATTTTTTAAATGGAAAAAATATGCATGTGTGAGATAGAATATAGCTAATGATATAACAGATAGATTCATATAAAAGTAGTTTATATACTATTTATATCACTGTCAATTTTGCATAGAAATACACTTTATAATAATTTTTATCAACAAAAGAGGCCGCTGTTGGTAGACGTCCGCCTTTTGCTGTAGCGTCCAACAGACGGACTCAAGGTTTATAGATAATTTGACAGATTTCAAGTGTGATTTTTTTTAAAAATAGTAATTCACGTTTTTTTGATGAAAAAAACTTTTAAATAGTTGAAGCCTCAAAGCATGGGAATAAATATGATATATTATTTAAAATAATTTTTTTATATGTATAACAAGCGTATTAAAATCAGCAAAAAACATCTTGCATATTTAATGATTATACAACTTTGTTAATACAGTAGAACCTCCTTAATTCGAAATTCAAGGGACCCAAAAAAAAAGCATTTCGAATTATGCGGAACCCCGTTAATTCGAAATAAAAGGTACAAAAAATTGCGATGCGATTACGAAATTTGCAAATATCGTAAAATCATAAAAAATGCCATTAATTTTGTGAAAAACGTGTGTATGTTTTGCATATTCCAAGAAATCATTTCGAAAACACAATATTTATTATGCTAATGCAAAGATCGCGACATTTGTTTTACTAAAGTATCCGATATTGACATATTTTCTTTTCTCATTTATATATTTTTTTATTGATTAATATTTAAGTTTACATAATATTTTACATATATGATGCACAGTCTTTAATTTTTTAAAATTTTTTTTCAAATTTTTTACAGTCCAATGAAAGTATAAACTTGTGTTGAACCGGAGAATGTCACAAGTGTGATAGATAACTGTTTTTTTTATAATATATAATACATACATGCAAAGAAATATATGTACATCGAAATATTTAAAGATAATAATTTTAAGTTAATATTACAATATACCTATAAAACTCAATGTCTGTCTGTCTGCCTGTTCTCTATACAAATCCACACCGTTTGTACAAATTGATTCAAATTTTGCATACTTATGCTTTAGGACCCGGCGGGTAACATAGGCAACATTTCCCCCCTATTCTTTTACCCCTTCCCATCCCCCTGACATATTTTCGATGCAAATCTGTACCGTTTGACCGATCGGACTCAAAATTTAGGACACGGCAGGTAACATAGACAACATTTCCCCCCTATTCTCCTACCTCTTCCCCACCGCCTAACATATTTTTGATGAAAATCTGTACCGTTTGACCGATCAGACTCAAAATTTGAAAACTTATTCTTAAGGACTCGGCGGGTAATATATGTGACATTTCCCCCCTATTCTTTAAACCCTTCCCCTCCCCGGATATATTTTCGATGTAAATCTGTACCTTTTGACCGATCGGACTCAAAATTTGGAACCTTATTCTTTAAGACTCGGCGGGTAACATAGGTGATACTTCCCCCTATTCTTTTACCCCTTCCCCTCCCCCAAATATATTTTCGATGCAAATCTGTACCGATGCAAATTTGACCGATCAGATTCAAAATTTGGTAACTTATTCTTAAGGACTCGACGGGTAACAAACATATGCGACATTTCCCCCCTATTCTTTTACCCCTTCCCCTCCCCCAGATATATTTTCGATGCAAATCTGTACGGTTCGACCGATCGGACTCAAAATTTGGAAACTTATTTTGCAGGACTCGGTGGGTTACGTTGGTGACATTTCCCCCTATTTTTTTTACCCCTTCCCCTCCGCTGATAAATTTTCAATGTAAATCTGTACCGTTTGACCGATCTGACTCAAAAGTAGGATACTTATTGTTAAGGACTCGTTTGGTAATATATGTGACATTTCCCTTCTATTTTTTTAACCCTTCCCCTCCCCTGATATATTTCGATGTAAACTAGTACCGTTTGACCAATCTGACTCAAAAGTAGGAAACTTATTCTTTAGGACCCGGCGGGTAACATAGGCAACATTTCCCCCTGTTCTCTTGCCCCTTCCCCTCCTGACATATTTTCGATGCAAATCTGTACCGTTTGATCGATGGGACTCAAAATTTGCAAACTTATTCTTTAGGACCCGGCGGTTAACATAGGTGACATTTCCACCCTCCCCTTTTATCCTTTCCTCCCCCTGATATATTTTCAATGCAAATCTATACCGTTCGAATCGAACCTATGTTTCCCCCCAACAAATTTATTTTCAACTTAATCCTTCACCCGTGCAACGCCGGATACGAACAGCTAAGTTATTCATAAAAAAGAAATTACAATTTGTCTTAAAAGAAAGCTCTTTGATGCATGCATACGACCAATGATAACTTATGGACTCATTCACATTAAAGTCAAATTTGGCATTGAAAAATATGAATTTTTATCAAAAAGAATAACAACATAGATAGTTTTTTGGCATATTTCGAACTTTGGAAATTATATTTTTAAATATTAGTTAACCTGTTTTTAATTTAAAAAAAAATTTCTAAATAGTGCTTGAATTCTCAAAGTGCAGGACTAACTACAGTATATTGTTCAAAATCATCTCCTTATATGAATGAAAAGCGTTTTAAAATCATCAAAAAATGTAAAAATTGAAAGTTTAAAAATACATATCTTTATTAATATTGATCATGTCTTAATTACTTTGGTACAAGTTTATCACCATAATGTAAGCTTTACACTAGTAAAAAACATTCTGCGTACATATAAATATTCAGTAACTATTGATAATTTCTATGACACTGAAAACGAATTCTTTGGCCGCGGCTTGTCGATTAATGCTTAATATTTTCTTAAGTATTTTAAATAATAATAATGTTCAGTTTATTACTTTTATATAAAAACAAAGGTTCTATCTAAGTTATCACCCTAAAAAAATTGCTGCCTGGCATATACATATACATTCTGATATAAATGAAAAATAAAAACCTACATTTTTGTAAAAAATGCCGAATTATGCATTTGCAGTGAATGTCCAGCCTTAAGGAAAAATATAATTAAAATCAGTCTTTAATTTTTTTTATTCTTTAATTTTTATATTTTCTAATATATACAGCATAATATATAAGTATATGAAATTTTTAATTAAAAGTAAGTTTCACATATTTTTTAATTTTTACTTAAAAGTCGTTATATTGTTTTCATCCTCATCATTAATTTACTTTTCAAATATAAGGCTGTTTTATGCAATATATCGTCCCATGATAGCCAAAACATTGTAACCGACAAAAACAAAATTTTACAGGAGAAGATTTTTTCTTCTCATTTTTTAAGGAATATATGTACTTTATGAACCAAATTTTATGTCAAGTATTTATTTTATTAATATCTTTCGTTTAGCGTTATAAAAATCCTTTAATTCCCACTGCTTTGAGGATAAACGGCGATTACAATGTTTTGCCCGGCTATTTGGCGATACCATTTGTCGCTTACGATGTTTAGCTCATCATAAGAAATGTGCATTTATGGAAATAAAAACATTTGTTTTTTTAGTTCTACGTTTTTAATTTTTATGAGGCGCGTTTTGCCTTATGAGGGCATTATCAATCTAAATGTTTTACGTTCAACTTATATAAAAACTATTGGAAAGAAATGCTACATAATTTTAAGAATTAATGTAGGTTTTTGTATTTTTGGACGATCCCAAGAAGCAATTTATCTCAAAAACTTAAGTAAAAAAAAAATATTTCTAATCACGAAACTCGTCATCGTGTTATTTTGAAATTTTCAGGATTAGCCCTCGCATTTGAAATCATTGTCGGACATTCCGAATGTGCCCAAATCACTCAACGGCCAAATCACAAAACTTTCAATAGTAGAATGTATAGAATCGACGGGCATCATTATATGACCAGGAAGTAAAAATGATAACTTTATTGCTTGTATAAATGTAACCGTTTTAGGGCTAAAAATAGTTAAAAATATAAATAATAAAAATGTAGGGGCAAAAAATCCATATTGCATGTAATAATTTGTGTTATTATCAAATTGAGATGTTGTGTTTAGCTGTTTAGGGTACTTTTAACAAATAAAAGCTATTTGAGAAAAATTTTCGGTTACGGTGTTTTGGTTATCATGGGACGATATATTCACATGCATGTTTAATGGTACCCACCTATCTTTTTGATTTGAAACCACTTTTTTGTTTCTTTTCACATGTTTTTAGGGTTTTCTCTGCGAGTATGAATAAATAAATTATTTTGAAATTTTTGATGTGTAACGTCTTTACGCTCGGTTTATGGAGAGCCGCAGATTGCTTTACCGACTCGTCCAATCTGACTGCTTGCTCGAGCCGCAGACTGCATTACTGACTCTCCAAACTGCTTATAGTAGTTTGGACGAGTCGTTACTTGAAACGAATGAAGTGTTGCTGAGAAAAGATGTTACACATTATCATTTTCGATTACTGTAAGACTCGCTCAAATTTTTTTTCTCATATCTATTTATTTTTTCGTTTTACGAAAATTTATTTTAGATGATAAAGTATTAGGTGGCAATGAAAAAGGAACCACCGCGACCTGTAAATTGAAAAAGGTTGATCATTCCACAGAGAAGAAAATGTCAAATTCTGATAAAGCATCATCAGAATTTACAGAAAAGTCTCCATTAATTATGACAATCAAAACAGAACATCCACAAGAACTGGAACAACAAGAAAGTGATGGAAAAAAAGATAAAATTAGAGGGAAATTCCAATTACGTCTTGTTCCACCAGAAGACTTGGATAAAGATATAAAAGAACTTGGCTACATGAAAGGTTTTTTATTTATTTATTTTTATTTTTTCACCCACATATATAGTTACTTGATTTTTTGTATACAAGAAGTACAATTAATTTGTATAATATGAAATAACATGGTTTTTAATTGATTTTATTATTATTTTAAAATTTTATTACAGTCGATGGAGAAACATATGACATAGCGAATCTTGAAAGCTGGGTTACAAGAATGCACATTTATGATCAGTCATTGAGCCTACAGTTATCTGATGATATTTGTGCAAAAATGGAGAAAGTGGATGTATTTAAATCATCTAGTTTTTGGAATGCATATTCTCAGCGTGAGTTTTTGTGAGTAAACATATTTTTATTCTTTAAATTATTTTTTCATCCTTCTTACACTGACAATATTTTTATTACAGTATTTGCTGATTTTATAAACATTTTTATTTTACTCTTTGCAATATCTGTCTATGATAACAATCCCATTGTATAAATTAAACCATCACCATATTTGGTAATCTTAGATTTACAAAATATAAAAACACAAAAAAAGTAAAATAAATTTTAGAACCTTTCAAATATATTTGTGTTCATCTTTGTTGAACAGCAATTTTTTATGCTAAGTATAAAATAATATATTTTGTTTAAGAATTATATATATTGCAGAGGTGTTTAATAAATTAAAGTAAGTTTTTAATTCAAGTATTATTTATATAGTTTTAAGCATGTTTATTTCATTGAAATTATGTATATGTACATACATTTTATTAGATCTATTTATAGCTAATTTACTCTTCCCCTCCTCTGATATATTTTCAATGCAAATCTGTACCGTTTGACTGATCGGACTTAAAATTTGGGAACTTATTCTCAAGGACCCGGCGGGTAACATATGCGACATTTCCCCCTATTCTTTTAACCCTTCTCCTCCCCTGATATATTTTCGATGCAAATCTGTACCGTATGACCGATCAGATTCAAAATTTGGAAACTTATTCTTAATGACTCAGCGGGTAACAATGCGACATTTCCCCCTATTCTTTTAACCCTTCCCCTCCTCTGATATATTTTCGATGAAAATCTGTACCGTTTGTCCAATCGGACCCGAAAGTTGAAAACTTATTTGTTCGGACCCGGCGGGTAACATAGGCTACATTTACCCCCTCCTCTTTTTCCCCTTCCCCTCCCCCTTATATATTTTCGATGGAAACCTATTCTGTTCAACCGATCAGACTCAAAATTTGTAAACTTATTCTTTGGGACCCGGCGGGTAACAAAGGTGACATTTCCTCCCTCCCCCTGATATATTTTCGGTGCAAATCTATACCATTCAAATCAAACCTTTGATACCCCCAGGACCGCCGACCCCCAGGACGCGCCGACTCGCGGCAGCGCCTGTGTGCGAAAGCTATGAAGTGTCTCTTTTTTTATTGTCGTGTTTCGACATGAATATTTTTTTAATTTTTAAATTTTGACTGAAATGTGTTTTCCAGTTTCATATAGTCTTTTACTTAATAGGTAAAAACGGTTCACTTCCGCTTGGCAATTACTGCGAAAAGTAAAATGATACTTACTTATCGATACTCAACTATAAAGAATATGTTGTTGTGTAATGAAAATAATCATATTACGACACCCCTATTGCCTTGGCGTCTGTGTGCGCCGCACACTTCGCACATAGGGGCGGCTCGGCCCCGGTTACCCCCACAAATTTATTTTCAACTTAATCTTTAATCCGTACAACGCCGGGTACAAACAGCTAGTACAATATATTACATAACATGAACAACATAAAATACATCGGAATAAAAGTAATAGCAATTTAAAACAAATGAAAAGTACTAACAAAGATGGAGACAAGATCTGGACTATCTAATCAGAGATTGTTTGAATCTGAACAGACTTACACCGAAGAAGTCCAGATCCTGTTTTGAGTTTATAAGACGACATAACCGTGGAATCCATAATTGGTTCTATGATGGCTAAGGAACAACAGTTAATTATTTCTGAGTTTACGGGAAGGGATATTGAATTTTATTTGACCGTGTAACGAGGGCACATCAGTGTGGCCATTCAATATTTTGTATTATGGTGATTAAGTCAGTGTTTTCTCCACGTTTTTGGAGGTTGGAGGAACACTGACTCAATTTCACTGTAGGAGTAGTTTCCTCTATCTTAAGAAACTATTAAAAATGTCTTAAAAATTGAAATTGTTTCATATTATGTACATATTTGTTTATCTATATTAATAAAAATGTTAATGTTCGTTTGTACAACATCGATAATCTCTGAAAGTTCTTGACCGATTGTTTTGAAATTTTGGCACAACGTTGCATTCGATTACGAGGATGTTTTTGTATATCTAATTTGTTTTAATATACCTACTATTTATTTATATAAATGAAAATGTAAATTTTTGTTTGTCCAAAATCATAAATCTCCTAAAGTTCTTTTTGACACAACGTTGCATTCGAATTCGCATAAATTATTTGAACAAAAAGGCACAGGTACCTACCCTTTCAATATTGATAAATACTTAGATATGTATAACATTTTTCAAATTCAAATTTTTTAATAACATTTGGTTGTCTTTGCTTAAATAAAACGTTGGAACCGATGAAAAAGTGCAGCCAATCGTATCGCAATATCTATACCTACAAAACTCAATCTGTGCTATTCTGAAAATAGCAATATTGAGATGTCAAATCTTTATCCCAATCTTGACAGGTATGTATAACATTGTATTGCTGCCAATTTAGATGTTTTAAGTTTGACACGTTTGAAATTCACGAATTCAATCAATTAGAAAGATTTAACGCATAAATAAACCTTATTAAGTTATTCACTAACTAACCTACTAACTTCACGCCGTTTCCTCCGCAGGGGTAGGCAGAGAGTATTGAACGCCACACTCTTCTATCCTGGCACACTATTTTTGCTTCGGCCACATTCATACATCTTCTCATACAAGTTCTACGGTTGTTGCGGATTTTAACAGGGCCATCCTCAAATACTTCTAGTATCTGATTGTGCCAGGTCTTTCGTGGACGCCCTCTTTTCCTGTTGCTTTGAACACTCGCTTCATATATTTTCTTAACCATCCTTTCCTCGTTCATTCGTTCCACATGACCAAACCATCTCAGCACTCCTTTCTTTATTCTATCTACCACACTGCAGCCAGCATTGCATTCATGTCTAATTTGTTCATTCCTCACTCTATCGACCAAAGATTTTCCATACAAGCGTCTTAGTGACTGCATTTCCACCGCATTCAGTCTACTTACATTCCTCTTTTGCAATTCCAGGCTTCACTTTCATACATCAGAATTGGCACTAGAACGCCATTATGGACCGCTAGTCTTGCTTCCTTTGACAGATTCCTATTGGCCATAATTGCATTTAGAGCACCATTAACTTTGTTTCCCGCAGT